>WYDI02007318.1:0-123995 GCA_009867235.2 Psittacus erithacus
AAAAAGGACATGGAACTGTTGGAACAAGTCCAGAGGAGGGCCACGAAGATGATCAGGGGACTGGAGCACCTCCCGTAGGAAGACAGGCTGAGAAAGTTGAGGCTGTTCAGCCTGGAGAAGAGAAGGCTGTGTGGAGACCTCAGAGCAGCCTTCCACTGTCTGAAGGGGGCCTATTAGGATGGTGGGGATGGACTGTTCCTTAGGGGCTGTATTGATAGGACAAGGGTAACAAGTTCAAACTTCAACAGGGGAAGTTTAGACTGGATATAAAGAGGAAGTTCTTTACTGTAAGGGTGGTGAGGCACTGGAATGGGTTGCCCAGGGAACTTGTGAATGTTCCATCCCTGACGGTGTTGAAGTCCAGGCTGGACAGAGCCTTGGGTGACATGGTTCAGTGTGAGGCGTCCCTGTCCATGGCAGTGGGGTTGGAACTTGATGATCTTAAGGTCCTTTCCAACCCTAACTACTCTATGAACTATTCTATGAACACAGCACTGCACCAGCTGCTAAGACGGAGAAAAATGACTGCTACTGCTGAACCCTGGAAAGTTGGGAAATGGAGACTGTCGTAGAAAGCTTTAAAAGGCTTTTGAATTCTGGTAAAAAATCAGATAAAGGTGCTAAACTAGTAGGGAAACCACTGTGAAGTTCGGGTATATCAAATAGAAAAATCTCAAATAAACATTAAGAAAATTATTTCATTTTGGGGGATTTGATGAAAATCTAATGAGTCCTTGAGTTCAGTTTTGGTGCCCACTTCTCAAGCAATGATGATCATACTTCAGAAAATATTGGAAGAAAAAAAAAGTAAAATGGTTCAAATTTTTTTTTTTTTAAATATGCTTTGCGATGCAAGAATCTGAGCTCTCCATCTGTTTTCTTATCAGAGGAGGTTACTTAGTCTTGGTGTATGAGTACTAAAATAGAGAAGAAAATTCTAGAAGGTTACGGACAAAAGCAAAACAACACTGAAGCTGGAAATTGAGGGTACCTTCTTAAATTAACCACTGTAATGCACTTTTCAGAATTGATGGAGCAACTTAAGTTAGATGCTTAACCCTGTGATTCCCTATTGCAGAATACACAAAAATAGGTGGTTTTGTTAAAAGTCTGTGCTCTTTTTTAAAAAAGACTTTTTTGGAAAAGCATCCATGGTTTGAGTTGCACAGAGGGGTCAGTTTTCATGACAGCAATGCCTCTTTCAGCCTTATCTTTTCCTGATAAGAATCTGTAGAAAGCAGTTCTGTCCCTGCTTTTAAGGAGAAAAGTCATACTAGTTTTCTTTTTGGAGAAATGAGAAATGCCTTGATGAAAACAGTAAGTACCTTCCTCTCTCCAAGTCTGCACTATGCTTACACTAAAGTGGCTTTAAAACCTGCAATTTGCTTTATATGCATGAGGAAACATCCAGAGAATTATGGAAGAATGGACACTTTGTCTTCAGGAGTCCTAACAGTGCAGTAAAGAAATGCAGGCCTAAAGCTGCCTCATATTAACCAAATAGATGGCTGAAATAGCTGAACATACTGTGACTTTAAGTACTGTGGGACACAAGTATGCTTTTCTCTGATGAAGGGTGTGGACACAGCTGCCTCTTCCCTGGGAGTAACGCACTGGAAGGTAAGCACTGAGCACCCAACACAGGGCTGATGATGCTGGTCAGGAAGGAGAGAGTGGTTCAGCTCCATAAAGCAGCAATGCTCTAGCACCATAAAGTGCTGATGCGGCTAGTACGTCCCATTTTAAAGAAGGGATGGATGCTTTGGGAACTGTACCATGAAGGCAGAGCTGTAGGTAACTTGAACCAGTGCAAATTTGGTGCTAGTGCTCAGTGAATTGTATTTTGAGGATGTGGGCACTGGGCTCCATTGCCTGATATAAATATGCCCTCAGTGCAAGTCAGGTGTGTTCTGAGCTGGCTGCTCTGTGCAATGAGATAAGGAGTAACGGAGATCCTCTGATGAAAGTGTAATTGCATGCATAGTGTTATTTATGACTCATTTCAGTATACACTTGAGAGATACCTTTTGGTAATGAGTATAAGCATTTACAGGATGGTGTTTGAGATTTGCTTCACTTTTCCAGACCAGATAAATGGCACAATACCCTGATAGTTTGATAATAGTATCACTAAATCCACTGAATGGAATATTGCTATTACTTTCTTACAGGTTTTACTTTTTCTTTAGCAATTAGTTGCCGATTTACCTCTGTAATATTAAAATTATGCTCAAGTCTGCCTCTGAGTTTATGTGCATTTCTTTTAATTACAATGCCATCTTGGCCTGTTATGGCACTGCCTGAATTATTGGCTGAGAATATTTTGTTGTTAAATTTTGTAATCAGTGCTCCTACTTCAGGCTAAGACAATGCCCATCTTTTCCCCCTTTCTAAAATTACAGAAACGTTATCAGGATTTCATGTTTTTCTTTATGAATAGTCAATATAGATAAACCTAAGGGCACAAGAAAATAATCAGGTTTTAATGTGATCATTTTGCCATATACCTCTACCTTAAATTATAGAAGAAGAAGCTTCAGAAATCAAGGTCCTTTAAAGAGACTGATAGTGTTTAGGCTTCATCCCCTGGCATTCTTCCCCTGGTCCTGTAAATTCTTAACCTTTAAGTTCCCTGCAGCTGCCTCTGTGTTTTAGGTCAAGCATGTGTTTAAGTGTTTTGTTGGATTTGGGCCAGAATGCTCAGCATTATAACTAAAAAGGTTTAACCTGTGGAGTCTGGATCCCTTAAAGTTGAAATCAGACATCTAACATTTCCAAGACCAGCAATTAAAATAACTTTCAATCTCTCCTGGCTAAAGTATTGATTAAGAAACAAATTTTAATCATCATTAGTTGTGCTCAGACTCTGACCCTGCAAACAGCTGTACATATGCTTAACTTTACTAACCCGTATGCTTCAGTCATAGCATTTAGAGTTTTTAAGTGGTATGGAGAGAAAATAATCCTTACTATTACCATGTTTGCTCACTGCATTTTTTTCACAAGCGCAGTATGGTTGAAATCTTCTGGTGAATGGTAAAGCATTTTGGTCCAACTTTAGAGATACCTCTTGCCTTCTCTGACAAAGTTTGACTTTGGTTCTGGTAAGCAAGGAGGCAATTGCTTGCTGTCGTTTGTAATTTGGCAGGGGGATATTTTACCCGTTGTTAGGAGGGAAATGAGTTCTGCTTCCTAGTTAGGACTTTGTTTTCATTGGATGAGAATGTGAGCAAATATTTGGACATAAATGTTTTATGGCAGGACCATATGGTCCTCGGTACTTTATTTTTAATTTTTAGCAGTTGCATTAAAAGTCCTTTAATATTATCAATGTATTTCATTTAAAAGATAAATGCTGCATGTAACCTGAACAGCTGTTTTCCCTAAATTTGCTATAGCGTCGTGAGTTTTGCTTCTTTGAAACTCAGTGGTTTATCTGATTAGACAGTTTTGTCTCTGGTTTGTTTGTGAAGAATTTATTTCTCTTTTAACTAATAAGTAACATGCCAATTATACTACATTGTCACAGCTTTGCTCTTAATTGTAATTTGTTATTAATTTCTAATAGCAATTAGTGCAATTAAATAGTTGCTTAATATGTATTGCCAGGATTTTCTTTCCATTGAAAGAAGAGGCACTAAATTAAATGCAAAGAAATAAAACCACCAAAACAAAACTTTTCCACTCTTTCCCTTTCCCTCCCAGAGGAAAAGAATTCCCTTAACTGGCCTTGAAGACTCAAAACTGAGGATTTACCTTATTCTCTTCTCCCAGGGTAGCACTACAGTGGAAATGAGCTTCAAAATCTGACGGCCCTTGTGGCACCCAAGGACTTGCTGGGACAAATGAAACACACAGGGCTTAATCTTATGAGTATCTTCACAGAAGAAAAATGTTATGTTCAAGTAAAAGTACTATAGAGTTATCACATAGTATTTTCCAGTATCCAACAGTGTGCATGCTATTTAACAACAGGAAATAGAGAATAAGCGCTGTATCGAAACAGCTCATGTGTGCACTAAATCATACCTTAATAAATTGGAAAGAAGGGCAATGAAGGCATTTGAAATACTGTTTACTTATTTAACTGTATCTGGTCCACAAGTCTCTATTTTCTCTCTTAAAAATTCTTCATTTTTTTGGGAGGGGGGAGGAGGGGGCAGAAAAGAGAGATTTCATATCAAAGTCTAATTTTACATTCTAAAAACTTATTTTCTGTGAGAAGTTAATTCAGTAATAGTCACCAGATGGTGTGCAAATACTAATGAGGGGATGTTATGACTCTTGGGTTCCTTGTGGAGGTTGTAGGAATCGGCATCCTGCCATCAGAAAATAGATGCCGGGGGAGTAAAAGTGCTCCCTGGGGAGGATATGGCTGGACCAGCAGGGCTTCATTTTGGTTGTTGCTTTGTTGGTGGGAGTTCTACAAGTTGTAAGAAACTTTATTTTCATTAGTTTTAATGAAAGAGAAAATGGTGGGACACGGTACTATATATCACTGCTTGAAGAATATGATTAATCCTTGTTTACATTGAACCTGAGCAAATACTGAATGCTGTGTCTAAAAGTGAAGTAAAGCACTGCTGTAGCCCAGACAGATCTGGAGTTTGGGACACAGAGTGAGATGGTCATTTATGGGATAAAAAAACCCCAGTTATTCTGAGGAATAAAGGAAATATTCTTCTTTCTTTTCTAGTGGAATACTTAATGCTACCTCTTCAGAATGATAATGCTGTGTGTTCTCTGCCATGTGATTTATTGCTAGTTAATCCATCACATCTGTTCTCTGTCCCAGTGGCAGCATATTAACATTGTAAGGCAAGCAAGATGAAACAGAGCTCTGGGGCATCTTTTATAACAGATCTATGTAAGTGTGAAAGTAGAAATGTCTGTTGATTCATAGCAGCATGCTAAGGAGCTTCTAGTCAACAATGGGCATTGACATGTCAATTCCCTTGCGTGACTTGGGTGCTTTTCCCATACACTCACTCACTCATCCCCAGAATTTACACTGCCAAGCTGAAAAGGAAAAGAAAATGTTGACAAATACATAACACTGTCTCTTTCAGATACATTGCATTTATATTTGCCAACAGGAGAGCTACTGAGTTCAGCTGTTGCAAAACCTTGAGATACGGTATTCAGGGGCTTAGTAATGAGATGCAGAGTGCTGTGCTGCTATGGAGAAATCTCATGCAAGATGGTGTTGTCCAGTCTGACACAATTCACTGGTCTTATTCAGGTTCATGAAAGGTGTACCCATTTTACATAATCTGTGATGATGTTCTTCTAAATCCTTCCTGGCAAAAATTGTTAGACACAGAGACCTGGTGTAGTTCTAACATTTAATACTGAGACTTGTGAAACACCGTGAAGGACTGCATTCTTTCTACTTACTTCTGGAATTCGACAGACATCTTTTGGAAATACAAAGAAATTTTAAAAAATCTTTTTCTAACCCCAAATTCTGTTTGGTTTCCATTTTGCTTCAGGCCACATGGATTTAAGACATGTTAGCTTTAGTAATACATGACAATTTTGTCTTTTCATTCTATTAATCCCTGTTTGTAATTGTAGGAATATGTCAAAAGCTAGACTGTATACTCATATCTTGCAAATGAAATTTTTATATTCTACATTATCCAGGTTATTTAAATGGAGACCAAAGTTCTGAACTTTAGAACTGAAAGCCTTTTGCTATCTTAACAACCTGCTATATCACAGATTCCCATTGTAGCTGCCTGAAAAAGCCCTGCATGTGTAATTGGCATGTCAGGACATCGATATGGAATCTGCTTCCATTCCCATCATGGTGGCACTTATCTTCCTTCCCAAAAAACCCTGTACTATGTGGAGATAAGGACTCAGCCATTTTTGTCAGCAGCTGTTGGCATATAATTTTCCCTGTGGAGCTCCTCAGCACCCCAGTGGAGTTTCTGTTTGCGTCTAAATGAATATGTAAAGATGAGAGAGAGAATTCTGGTGAACTTCAATTGAAGTTTCAAATGCGTTTGGATGCGAAATTTGGTAATTACAGAATCATGGAATGGCTGAGATTGGAAGAGACCTCTAGAGGTCATTTTGTCAATCCTGCAGATCCAGGAAGATCCACTCACCCAGGACCATTTCCAGATGGCTTTCAAATATCTCCAAGGATGGAGATTCCCCAGTGTCTCAGGGTAACCTGCCAGTGCTCAAGCCCTCACAGTGAAAAAAGTATTTTGTGGTGTTCAGAGGGAGCCTCCAGTGTTTCAGTTTATGCTCATTGCCTCTGGTCCTGTAACTGGGCACCACTGAAAAGACTCTGGTTCTGTCCCCTATGCACCCTCTCTTCAGCTATTGATATACATGGATGAGATTCTCCTGAGTCTTCTCCAAACTGAACAGTCCCAGCTCTCAATGTGAGGTGCTCCCATCCTTTCACCACCCTTGTATCCTTTGCTGGACTCTCTTTAATATGTCCATGCCTCTCCTGTACTGAGGAACCCAGAACTGAACACAGTTCTCTAGGTATGACCTCACCAGTATAGAATAGAGGGGAAGGATCCTTGACCTGCTGGCAACACTCAGATAGATAAAATAAAATTAAGTAGTAATCAAATAGTACCTGTCATGATTTGTATTTCACTGTACCAGCTGAGATGCAGCCACATCTAACCTTCTTACAGTGTCATTTTTCAAGCAGTTGTAATCAGCTTCAGTCTTCTGATCTCTTTTCAACTTCTGCTAGGCTTTTCATATGGCCATTAGAATAAGAAACTACACTCTGTAGGTTTGTATTGTTTTCAGTTTGGGAAGTTCTATAAAACAACTGTTACCCATTGAAAAGCAGTTTCTACAGAGTTTAATTTGTTTTGTGTTATGGAAGTGCCTGGGATGTAGTCAAACACCTATACTAATTTGTGCTAAGCCTCAAATGGACAACTAGAAAGGAAGAGAGTGGATGTACTCATAAATTTAGCAGTGTCCACAAGTGTTTCCAGGCACGGCTATTCTGCCGGTACACTGAGAGAACAGTTCCTGGAAGAGCTTTCATCTGTGCCCACTAGCACTTTCCCACATAGCTTAGAAATTCATGCAGGTGAGGGACCACTCCTAAAGGCTGTTTACATGTTCTGGGTGTTCATGCTGGTTTAAAGTGCGGCTACGCATCGTCCTGTGCTAGCTGACCTCTGTGCTCTAAGTATGATATCAGGCACATTTAAGTGACTAGTATAGGCATAACCTCTGCTTCTGGGTTGCATGATGCCTCCAATATGTGTGCCAGGATATAAACACAGAAATGAGGTTATAGTGGGGAAAAAGCTAAATGAACACAGTGGAATAATAAAGTAGAGCTTACAATTCCTAATCAATACCAGATGGAAAAGATTTGTAAATACCATAGCAAAAGTAAAGTTAAGAAATGCTGGTGGAAAAGTTTGGTGGAGCTGTTCTCCCTGCATACCATAGCAGTCTGAGAGGAATTATCACTGCTTGTGAGGCAGCAGCAAGAGTTTGATACCTCTGCTGTTGTCAGAACAAAACAGGGGGTGGGAGCTCAGTAAAATAAGAGAGCTCCATAGCAGGTTGTTGCAAGGTTCTGACAAGATGCATCATTTGCTGAAGTGGAAGTCATCAGCCAGTGAGCCTACGTGCCACGGTACAATATATGGCAAACTGTAAGGCCTCAGAAGTTTCTGACAAAGAAGTCATAAATTGTATCAATGTACCAAAATGTGTCTTGGTCTTGTAATTTGTGACTCTCTAAGGGTCAGCAAATACAACTGCAGATTATGTTTATTGTAGTTCCATGTATTTCTCAACACAGATTCCACACAGATATATATCATCTATTAATGTATCAGACTAGATATTTAACCTACTGAAAATTCGGTAGCTTTTCTTGTTTGTCTTATCAGTCTTCACAGTTTGTGTATTTGCAAATGCATGAAGATGGGAGAAGTTCGCAAAAATCTGTTTTCCCTTCAGATTTCTGGGGATATAATTTTATCTAAGGAAAATGGAGATACTACTAAAGGCAAGCTCAGTATTAATGCAAGCTCAGGATTTTATGGGGAGTGGGAAACGAAGAAGCAATTGTGCAACACTATTGTTGCTGGATTTCACATGCCTCAGGCTACCCACACAATGGATTATACAGGCAATACAGATCCTGATAGATTTCTTTGCTTTTCACCCTTTTTTTAGACCAAACTGTGGTGTTTCTTCTTAGCTTTGAAGCAGAAGTCATTAATAAAAACACATTGCCAAAAGTGCTGTTTGCCATGATTCAGATGGCAAACTCTAAGGTAACACCTAATCTAGAGCCTAAACTCAGTCAGATGACCATAAACTGATTTCCGTTGAGCTGCTTATTATATTTAAATCAAGGGCACATCATACCATGTTACCTCTGACACACTCAAGAAACAAAGGACAAAAGTAGGACCATGAAACACGGAATCTCAAAGCTAAGTAATAAAGGAGTCTGTTGCAGTGGTGAACACTGCAAAAGTCAAAGAGAATGAAAATGGAATTGAAGTCCTAGGAATTGTCAAGAGGTGTGTTTTCAATTCTGGAGTCTTTTTTGCAGTGTGATGGAGCTTTACCTTTTTTTAAGTACCATATTTTTTCTTTTTCACCTTAATCTAGAATTATAATGCAACAGCAATGAAACCTCCAAAAAACAAAAAGCCCCCCAGAAATGAAAACCAGCTCTTCAGTTTTATTTCAGATAAGCCACAAGGAAGATCAGAGGACTGGAGCACCTCCCGTATGAAGATAGGCTGAGAAAATTGGGGCTTTTCAGCCTGGAGAAGAGAAGGCTGCATGCAGACCTCAGAGCAGCCTTCCACTGTCTGAAGGGGGCCTATAAGGATGATGGGGAGGGACTCTTCATTAGGGACTGTAGTGACAGGACAAGGGGTAACGGGTTAAAATTTCAACAGGGGAAGTTTAGACTGGATATAAAGAGGAAGTTCTTTACTGTAAGGGTGGTGAGGCACTGGAATGGGTTGCCCAGGGAACTTGTGAATGTTCCATCCCTGACGGTGTTGAAGTCCAGGCTGGACAGAGCCTTGGGTGACATGGTTCAGTGTGAGGTGTCCCTGTCCATGGCAGTGGGGTTGGAACTTGATGATCTTAAGGTCCTTTCCAACCCTAACTATTCTATGGTTCTATGATTTTATGATCTTGAGGTTATAATTATTACTTGTGACATCAGAATTGACTTCTTGTGAAGGAGGGGATAGAACCCAAAGTTGTGTTATTGCCTTTTGACACTGAATAGTTAGGGTAAGGAAACTGGCAAATCTCTGTTTTCATTTTCCCAGACACTCCTATGGCACGTGTCTAGGAAAACAAGCTGAGCTTGAAATGTGCAATGGGTTTTTCACATCTTTCTGTAAAAATAGGATTGTCTTGCCTGAAAGTGTAAACTACTCAATATTGAGTGTAAACTTAGTAAGTGCTGCATTTTTATGACAATCCACAGTATTTCTGAGCAGGTACAGATACTTACTTTCCATATAACTCAATGCTTCTGAAATTCCACTATAATAGTTTTATACTAGTACATCACTTACCTTGTGTTGAGAAATTTTTTTTAATTCACTTGAATTATGTAAATGATTATACACTATACCTAGTTTAGCCTTAACCAGAGCTAATATTTGCGCTACTTTCTTGCTTTTTGCATTGGGCTCTTTTTTTACTATGGAGCTGTCTCAGGCTATAGGCTGGGACTTGGTTGTGAACAGCTACTCTGCAAGACGGGACTTCAGTGTGTTTACCTGTTGCTTTTGTGATAAGAGTTGCTCCTAATAAAAGCACTAGGACTTCTGAGATCATACTGCCTGGGTACCAGGGCTGGGGTAAGCTGAGATATTCGCTGATGCTTTCCTGCAGACTTGTGGGAGATATGATCTGGATTTTTTTTGGGTACAAATGAAGGATTATGAGAAGGCTTTAAAAGGACTGCTTGAGTTCAGGTGGTTTAGTTTGCATCTGGGCTGCTAAGATCACTCTCAAAGAGTGTGGTCTGCCTGAATGCAGCCTGACCAGAGCCTGACATTCACATTCATGGGAAGAGATTTATGGGCACGTGAGGGGAGATGGCTGTGTATAAACTCTAACATTACTCCATTGAATTAACATATTTAAGATTATAAAATATCTTGCACAATGAGATCTTTCAGGGGAAAGGTTGTTTATGCCTATTTACTGATTTATAATGATTCAGAGAGTAAATATTAGTTAAAACTTTGCAGTAAGGAAACTTTGCTATTCACTTGTAACGCTGACTCTAAGTACTGTCTGATAAGTGTTGTAGTGAATGTTACACTTGTCAAATAGGGCCTTGAAATGTGTTGGGTTTTCTTTTTTCCTAAATACTGCTGAAAATCATTATTCATTTATTAAGTGCCAAAAGAGCATTACTGCAGTATGAAGAGCAGAATAAGACTCAGTTTGGCTCCAAGGAGATTACAACACAGCAGATATTTGAAGGAACAAATATCCTGGGCACTTCAGGTGATCTGACTGGCAGTGGTGTCATTATTTTCTCTTCATCTGTCCTCGCTTGTAGCTCACATGAAAGACGGCGAATGGTTAAAACACTTATCTAGGCTGGTAAATACTGCAAAAGAAATATTTGGCCTGGGAAAACACTCACTGAGCTGTCTGTGTGTGAGAATAAAAGGAGGCCTAGGTATGTGGTTCTAAAAATTAAGTTTTCCTTCATTACTGTGTCACCTGTACAGCAAGAGGGCTGCAGTGCTTGCATTGTTTAGTGGCTGGAGAAGCAATTTTGGTATGAGGAATATAATTTTATTTCTGACAAGCTATATAACCTTAGGGAAGTTATTTTTCTGGACTTCATCCAACTATAAGAAGTGGAAATAATGATTTTGTACCTCTCCAAAGTGCTTTGAAAAAGTTATAAGTAACAGAATATGCGAAAGATTGGTGTTACTCAAACTGACTTAGAGTGAAACTCCTATCTTCTCACCAATCCCTTGGGATATTCAGCTGTCTTAACAAGATTTTATGTGCATCTCCAAATTTTAGTATTCATAAATCAGTTTCAGAAAAGTTTTCGAAGCTGTACTTCATGATCACATTTGGTATAATTCTTAACAAAAGTAAAAGCCCAAGGTATTTCTTTTTCATGTCATTAACTGTTCCTCTGTAGTGTTTCGCTAATGAATTTTAAAGGCTGTTGGGCCTACAAATGGTCATTCTCTAGCCTGAACCCTTGTTTGAAACTCACCTTGAGACCTGTGGCTCTGCTTGAATGATAGACAAACTTTCAGGGGAAAAAAACCAACGCATTAAGAAACAAAACCTCATTCTAGTCTTGGTTTAAACATTCCTAATAATAGAAAATCTACTACAAAAGTTGGTAAATTGCTCTGGGGTTAATTGTGTTCACTGCAAAAATAGGTACCCTTTCTCTAGTTTGAATTTGCTTAGCTTCAGCTGAGGTTTGAGTGTTAATTCTTCCATTGATTTTAAAACATGAAAATTCATTTTTATTTTTAACAGGAAATGGCTCTGCGTTTCAGTACATTGTGGAATAGAAACAATGTTGAAATTATTTTTCTGTGAAATAATTTTCTTGTTATTCAGTCAGCTCTACTATTACCCTGAACTAGTTCTATAATTTTTTTAACTCCATGTCATTTCTTGGGAATAGAAGTCAAACTTACGCAAAAGTAAATTTCATAACTCTTCTTCTTTCTTTTTCATGCATATTTTGTTACATCATTTGCTTTTCTTCAATCCAATACCTCCACAATTCCATTATTTTCATTAAAGTACCATCAGTGGTATATATGTCATTTCTTTTAATTCCATAGAATGAATACCAGGAGGTCTTTGCAGAAGTGATGGGGTTATGCAGTTAAAATTAGAGGCTGGATAATAGTAGTATTTTTTCTGGAAAAAAAAACAAACCAGAGGACTTTTGCCTTCATTCAGTTTTGCATTAAAAATACATTGGTATATATACACATGAACATTTTTCAAAGAAGTTTTGGCAAATCATGACCACAAAATCATATTATATAAAAGAATTAAATAGTTTATAAATAATAGATTTATACTTGCAAAGATCAGGTGCATAATTGCCCAGTGAAGAAATGTATAGCAACTCAGAGTGACTGAGGTATACAGGACCAAAAGTATAGTTTGGTTACATCTACTCATACTTACGCAAACAAGCAGTTTTGCTGAACTAATCTGAGTTACAGGCAGTAACAAGTTAATTTTTTATATTATGGTAGCAAAGTACTAACAGGGTATAATTCAGAATATATAATGATGATAATGCAGAGAAACATAAAACCAGAATGAATAATTTTCTAGATGATCCCCAGTCATGCTATTTGCATGTGTTCTATGGCATATAAATTAGGACACCATTGTTTTGAAGGCGGCGAGAAGATGTGTAATTGCTGGTAAATGAAACATCAACAGTTTGGTGAAAGGAAGGTGAAGGAGTCCTGACTGAATACTGTTCACTGGTAAAAGCGGCTTCCCGTTTGTGTCAGTGAAGTGTCCCTAGACTTGATGGCTCCAGTCCCAGCAGGAATGGAATCTGCTCTCTGAGACAGCACTGGAGAATCAGTCCTGAAAGACTAGTTTCAGACCATCTGGAAACAGATGGCCGACTTCAGACTTCTACAATTTAAAGGGCAATTTACTGGGCTTTTTGAAGTCTTACTGAGCTTTGCCATTGCTTTCAAGGAGAGACACGAATTTACACAGGATTTTGGGTTCAGAAGTATTACCAGGTTAGGAATCTTTTAGGATGGAAGATGAATATTCTAGGAGAAAATGTGTGGGAGCTGCACTGGGAATTAGAATCTGGATTTTCCAAGAGCAGATGGTGAAAAATATCTTAGCTGCTAGCTGGTGCCTGAGCTTGAATTGCACTACTTTGCTGCTAAAACCCAGGCTATTCAAAGTCTGTCTGCATTAATTGTACATTTCTAAATAAAAGTGTAATGGGATAATTTAGTAATTTGGTGTCTGCTGTCTACTCACTTTCCTAAAAGAAATTACCGAGATCCAAATACACTAACCACTCAGTGTCATGACTACAGATATTTCTGAATGATTCTTACTGTATTCATTGGTATACTATAATTTCTTTTGGGTGTTTTGAGTCTCTGTTCTAAGTTTTATTTACCTTGTTTACTGAACTATCAATTTACCATGCTTTTGCAAATTGAATTATCTACAGTTCATGATTCTTCTATTTAAAAGTCCCTGCAAAAATAAACCCTAAAATATGAGAATTACAAATATTAAGTCCTTCCTTAGAAACAAGCTGGGTAATTCAATATGGGGGGGTGGGGGGGCGGGGACAGACACACACACACACACAAGCTAAAAAGAATTGAGAAAGGAAGTCCATATATTGAAAAAATTGTGAATTATGTAGCAAAAAAGGTGAGGACATTTTTAACAGTTACATTATTTGTTTGGGGCAAAAGTTACTTAGTGTATAGCAAATATATGGACTTTTCAGGCAAACTTCTTACCTTTTGAAATTGCTTTGAATTCTGCATCCTGAGAAAAAAGATTCAAACATGTGTAGTGTTGAAAAAGAATGAGATTAGATAGTGACAAATTTGTGTATTACTGGCGGCACAAGTATACAGACATGCATAACAGTGATAAGTAGTAGTAGTTACTACTAGATGAGTTTTTATGACTTTCATTGCAATTGTGCATATCATAGAATCATATCATAGAATCATAATCAGTTTGGGTTGGAAGGGACCTTAAAGATCCTCTAGTTCCAATCCCCCCCCACCTTCACCTTCCACTAGACATGGTTACTCAAAGTCCCAACCAACCTGGCCTTCAATACTTCCACAACTTGTCAGGGCAACCTGTGCCAGTGTCCTATCACAACAGTGAATAATTTTTTCCTAATGTCTAATCTAAATCTCCCCTCTTTCAGATTAAAGCCATGAAATTCTTCATCTCTTTTTCTATATATACATATATCAACAAGGACTGTTTTCTTCATTCTGTAGTAGAACTATGACATTCCATGTTTTTCAATATACAGGAGCTTGGACACAGTCAGCTAATGGTTGCTTATGGCCCTAACCTCTGAGATTCTGTGGGTGTGCTTCTGATACACAGGGGATCAAGACAGAGAATTCCCTTAATAATGAAGATGATCAGTTCTGTTCCCTCAGTGCCGTGCAGGACGGCACCATGCTAGCCCAGTGGTGGCTAGCATGTGTTAGTTCAGCCTTGCTTCCTGGTTGTAAACTGCATCAACTGTTTTGATCTCAGCATGCACATTCATCTCTGATCTTCACTCCCCTGTGTGGACATGCTATATGAATCCCTGCAGCCCTCTTAGACTAGAAGAGAATGGAAAAGAGGATTATACACTGCAATACACAGAACATGTCAATAGATACTGGAGTGCAGACACCAGTTACAGGGTCCCGGTAATTAGATGTGAGATCTCTGCTATCTAAAAGATATTAGTGTTGGCCCCATTTAATAAAAGATGAGCATCAATTCTGCTTTCTTCTACATCTTCTTTATACTTCAAGTGAGTTTTAGTTTTAATTTGAAATCTGACAAGCAGGGGTCTTATTACTATTTCCAAATTGTAATTAAATAAATGTTGAGCACTTCAAAGCCAGACAGAAGTCAGTGGGACTGCCACTATAAATATCCCCACTCAGGGATTCCCTGCTGATACCTTGTGCTAGCAATTGATCACTGCGTCAGGACTTCATTCATATAACATGGGCTTTATTGATATTGTAGAATGTTCATGTTTCAATTGGGTTGTTACACATTACAATAAGTTACTGCCTTATTCAAAGGTTAAGTATACTGCATCCAATTCAATTATATTTATCAATTTTTCAACTTTTGCAAGACTTGTAATCCATAAAAATAAGTCAGATTTTATTAGATCTTATTATCAGTAAAACTGATTAACTGGCATTATTGAAGCTTGTGTTATTCAGGTTAGTACCGTATGTGATATCCCATTGGTTTAATCACTGGATTAAACCTAGGCCAATAGTTATCTGATTTTATCACTTGGTACTTTTTGAGTATTTGCACAGTAGCACTCTGCAAATCATCTAGAATTTCCTTAATACAGCAAGATTTATTATGGATTAACATTAGTATGACAAACATTCTCTCGGCCATTCCTTTAATATCCTTGGGTGTAGATTACTGAGATCCATTGATTTAAGGATATTTATTCTGAATCAGTATTGTTTTAACACACGGTTATGACATTAATGCATTAAAAAATATCATCCCAGTGTCACTGTGCATTACCTTTTGTCATACCTAGAGAACGTGTCATCTTTTTCTTCATGTTTTATCAATCTTTCCCTTTGAAATAGTCAATACATTGCTAAAAATCCATTTTGTTAATATCCTTACCAAAAAAATAATATTTACCAAGATTAATGCCATCCTGGATTTTTCCGAATGCCATTAGCTTTCTTCCCAGCCAAATTGTCCCGGTTTTGGATTGTAGAGTCATGGCTTTATTTTTGTGTATGCGTGTCATGGTTTAGGTCCAGTCAGTCAGTAACTCAGAACCACGCAGTCTCTCTCTCACACTCCCCCTTTCTCCCCCCGGCTCCCAGAGGGGTGGAGAGGAGAATTGAAAGAATGTAACTCCTATGGGTTGAGATAAGAACAGTACAGTAACTAAGGTATAACACAAACCACTGCTGCTGCCACCAGTAATAATAATGATAAGGGAAATAACAAGGGAAGAGAATACAAACGCTCACCACCCGCCAACCAATACCCAGCCTGACCCGAGCAGCGATCTCACCCTTCCAGATAACTGCAGTTTACATCCTGGGCATGATGTGCAGCGGTATGGAATACCTTTTTGGTCAGTTTGGGTCAGGTGTCCTGTTTCTGCTTCCTTCCGGCTTCCCCTCCTCCCTGGCAGAGCATGAGGCTCAGAAAGTCCTTGGTCAGAGTAAACAGTACTGAGCAGCAACTAAAAACATCGGTGTTATCACCACTGTTCCCAGGCCAAAAGTCAAAACCACAGCACTGCACCAGCTATTAAGAAGGAGAAAAATGACTGCTACTGCTGAACCCAGGACAATGTGTGTGCTACATAATGAGCTCTTTAAAAAGCTTGTATTTCTATTTCTTTGTTATCTTTACTTTTTCTGCCCCATCAGTCTTGCTTAGAGCTTTCTGCAGCTTTAGGAAATCAGTTCAGAAACCTTCAATGCATATGGGTTGTTGTTGGTATCAAGCTCTGCCCCAGATTAAATGTCAACAGGTCATGATAATACATCCTATCTCTAGTTTATCTTTTGAGCTTAATTATTATTAATAAGAGTCTAGAATAGTTAACTCATGTTGGGTTCAACTTCTTTCAAGTTGTTTTACTGTTACTACTGGCTGAACAGCAAAACACAATTTGGTATTATTTGTTAGGTGAGAGTTCCCATATCTGACTTCCAAGTGGAAATACCCATAATATATTTTCCCTCCACACACTGCAGAATTAAGGAATACTTTATCCTGGTTTTGTTTTTTGTCACAACATAGCACATTGGTGTGCTTCTATTCAAGATCCTTTGCCTCGAAGCAATAGCTCCGAAATAAGTATCATCTTTAGCAGAGAGCGTCACCCTGTGGTTTGAGTTGCTGTGGGACAGCTGCACCTCTACTGCCACCTGTGCACCTGGTGTATAATAGATACTTCAGTATTATAACCGTTCAACTATCCCAGGTTTCAGTGACTGTTTTCTCAAGATGGAAGTGGGAGCAATAATTTGGAAGAAAGTATTTGTATACAAAGAACTTGAATTCCTAAGCAAAAGCTCTTGTAAAGAATCCTCTTTTTGTCTTTGACCTCTATAATGCATACTTTAAACATGCGTATATTGTATGTATATGTCAGAGGAATGGTCATGCAAAACATCTTTCTCCACATATCAGGGAAAAGATATCCCATGCGTCCACATCAGTCAAGAAGCAAAACCAAATGCTCTCTTTTTAGGGGTTCATGGGCTGAAGAACTAGAAGAAAATCTCATCCTGACTCATATGACACAGCAGGTCATGCACAGCTTGAACCAAAATGCTAAACAATGTAAAAAGTTTCAGTTGCCTATAAATCACGAGTGTCAAACAACAAACAAACAGTGGAAGTCAATTTCTGGAGGGTATTCACTCCTTCAACACTGGAATACTTTTAGGATCTAGAGGACTTTGAAAGTCTTGGAGACTTTTGTTGTGTTTTCCTATATTTTTCATAATGGTTTCTACCGCCAGCTGCAATATTATTCCCTGCAGTATTCTCATTCCAGACTGTTTCCTTATTATGTGATTATTACAGTTTTCAAGAGTGATTGCTTTATCAGTCAGCAGCAATGTGAGGGATCTGGCTAAAATGACTTTCAAATACTATTTATTTAAATGCTAAAGCAGTGTTTATGATTGTGGTCACAATCCGAAATCACTAAGTTCCCAAACATTTGTGTAGCTAAAGATGTAAAGATATTTCATGCGTAAATATATATATGTATAAAACAATATATTCATTTCATGATCATTGGCATGATTCTGAAATACTTCCTGTTTGTTAAAAATTTTGTAAAAAGATCTTTCAGATTTATTTTCAAATAAATCAATCCATCAGATTTTGGAAACAGGCCAGTTAGTTCTTAGATTTTAAGGCTATAGGCCACATTCCTCAGATATGTATGAGATATCATTTTCTCATACAAGCATAAGTTAAGCATTTTAGCTTCGGATAGTTGATTTCAGAAATAAAACTTTGTTGCTAAGATTATAAATCTTCAGCAAGACATACCCGCTCAGCAGTTCAGGATGTGATTCACAGGGATGTGAGGCACACAAAGAACCACTGAAGTCAACTGGAACTGTGATCAATTCCAAATTCTTAAAATCTGAGGGGTTATTTGCTTTCACCTTGTTAGTGATCATGTAATGCTAGTTCAGATCCAATATGCAGGGATAAAGTCAGCATTATATAGGCAAGAATGAAAGATCTGCATAAGATTTTCCCACATAACTATATAAAACCATTTCAAAGAAACATGGGGCTCTCTAGTCAGTGATTTCTACAGGGAATAGATTTTTAGGGCCTGAAACTGGCTTTGCTATTTATTATGTAGTAACGGAACATTACCTTTGTTGTGAGACTAAAGGAAGAAGTTGAAAGCTGGGTTATAAAATCTAAAGAGGGGCTCACACTTGCCAGAAGTAGCCAGTAATTACCACAGTGACAAGTTTGAGGATTCGGGTCTCAAACAAAATCAAGAAATAACAATTCAAAGACAGACTTTTTTTTTCCTCCTCCCAGTTTCCTCTATTCCAGGAAATTCATGTGGTCAGAGGATTCTTTTAACAGAAAATTATTTACAGGTGCTGTTCCTGGCTCTGTCACAAAGTTGTGCCTTACACCTCCATCTAAGTGCAGTCAGTCTTTGCATCAATGTGACTTCTTCCTGTAGGGATCTTTCTGTTGAATAACTGCCTGCTACAAAGCCATGTCCATGGCCTTCCAGAGCTTTGCATGACTCAGAAGGGCAAAGACTATTTCTGCTGGATGGAGCAATAGTATTTCTAGATGAGGTTATAAATTTGTATATAAGTTACTGTATTTCAGAAACACTTCATAGAAGAACCTGAACACTTATTAAAACCCTAAAACTTCAGTTCACAGCTTTTCCTGTGCAATACAGTAACCTTGGGCTATGAGAATTAGTGAATGTGCTTGATCAATAGCTCATGACACTGTTTACAATGAGGTTTGATATTTATTATTGTTTAATCTTTTTGCATTCCAATTAAGAACCAGAAATCACAGTTCAACTAGAAGTTAATTTAAAGCTTCTATTACTTAACACTCCAGAGGACATGTGCAATATGTTATTGAAAAGCTGCCCCTTTTCAGTTTTTTTTCTGCTTTCTGAACTGAATTCTTACTGTTCACCAGCTTCTGAACAATTCTTTTATCAGATTTTTTTCCTACAATCATGAGGTGCGCAAATGCAATTCTTACAAATGATGAAAGATGATGAATAAAAGGAAGGTTTGATTCAGTCACAGCCACATGAATCATGAAGCTGGGCTAGATCTCCACCTTTAGAGTCCTGCGAGTTGGTACTGCCTGCAGGTGTAATGAACTGCAGCTCATTTTATTTTTTGCATTACAATTGTCAAATAGCTTTCCTTTCATTAGCTTTGATCAGGTTTGAATTAGGCCAGTGTGGCCCCTTCAGGGGTGAATCACGTTTCGAGTGAGACCTGAGCCAGGTAAGAGAGCTGCATCCCACAATGTCACATGAACTTCATGTTCTAATTCACTGTAACAGTGTAAAAAGGTGCAGAAATACTATAACTTCAGTCATTTTCCAACATTAAAGAGATTTTCTTCAATTACAAGTACATAAAACAAGTCACTGTGAACGTCTAGCACCATTTTGAAGTTAACACAAAAGGTCTGATCATATAAGGTAACAACTGTTATTTAAATTTTACCTATTTTTTAAAATTGCAAAACTGACCTTGTTGAAAGTTCTCTAGAAAAAAATTTATCTAAGGAAAAAAGTAAAAGAAAAATCTCAGCTTATACGGGATTTGATTGAAGGAATTTGAGATCAATCTTCATTATTTGTCTTCTCTCAGTAAAACAAGTACATTTCAGCCACTTACTGAATTTAAGCAGCATTTTTTTAGATTGAACAATATTTTGACAAATGGGTACCTGTAATCCTGAGGAACTTTTATTTTGCAAACCTGATGAGCTTAATAGAATGAATGGTGACAATTCTTGAATATTTCTACTTTGTTTCATTAGATCCAAGAGGTTCAGGGGCTTTCTTCAGTCAAGCTGAACTCTAAATGTGAATCTTTCAGGATTCACTCAGAATTTAGTGATTTTTACTACTATGCTGTAAAATCTGTATCTCCTGTGCACACACAAGTGAAGCTTGCCAACTTCAGCTCAGTGGGATTTCAAACAGCTGAGCTATCAAACATGCAAAATGGGTTTTGTAATAGAAACCTCAATTCAGCATTAATGATGACACTTTTACATGTACACATACTATAGTAATAACAGAGCAGCATCTGTAGCATTTTAACCTTGCTGTCAGGTAGCTGATCTGTTAGTAGGGGTTTTGTGGCAAATTCAGAGAGATTACACTTAAGGTTGAACATTTCACAAAATCAGTTCAATTGTGAAAACAAGAATTTGCTACTAAATATTTCTTGGTCACCAAATTATTGAAACTTCTGCTGCAGCCTCAGCTGAAAGCTGTGCTTATTTTTACAACTGAGTCTTTTCCATTATCCAAGAGTGGTTTTCCCATTCCAGCCTTCTTTTTGCCCTCTTTTTTTCCCTGCACTTTTTGAGGTTTCCCTGCTTAGGCCTCTTTTCTATCCTTTAGTAAGGTTGAATTCCCTGACGGTAATCGTAATTATAAACATATGTTGTTACTGTGGGCTACCAATTTACTTGCAGTCCTTGGTATAAGGAAAAAAAAGTAGGTTTGGAATATATTTTACATCATCAGGGCATATCTCATGAATAATTAAAGGAAACTCAAATTTGTACTAAAAAGCAGTCTCTGGAATGGCATGTCTGAAGATAATTGTATACTAAAATTGGTTTGACTCAAGTAACCACTCCAAACAATTAATATAATGGCAGAAAAATATTTTGGAGTTTTATAAAATTTTTGTCCTAGAGATGAGGATGATTGTCAGGAAAACAGAAAATACAGAAATAACTATTTTGGAAATTGCCAGACTGAGAATATTTAATTTATCACAGATATTAAGTGGAAAAAAAAGCTTTCCAATTAAAACTTCAGAAAGGCAAAGTAAAACACTCTAAATTTTACATTTGTTTTAGTGGCTTCTACACTGTCTTTCATTCAGGCTTACTGCAAAGAAGTGCCTCTGTAATTAACATGTTAGATTTTTAGTGACTTATTTTACTATGTAGCATTTTATTGCTGATGTGTCAGTCAGTGTGATGTTCACAGTGCTGCAGGGAATAATCAGAGCATACATTAGGCAATTCATATTGTACTTGGTATCCTGGTAAGACAAGATAAAATGTTTTGAAGATTAGTTTAGAATTAAAAAACTCAACAAAACCAATGCTCCCCCCGACATTCTGGGAAGACATACAATAATGAATGAATTTCAAAGGAAGGTAGGTCCATTTTAAATTGGGCTGGATTTGATAAAGTTTGACAGAGGGTTCTTCAAGGATAGGTGTCAGCAGTGTCACAGCCCTGAGCAAGCAGTTAATTCATGGATGTGGCTGTAGCAAGAAGGAAAATCGCAGCATGTATCGCTGTGAAACACAGCAACAGCAATGCTGGAGGGTTGCACAACACTCAGCACCAGCTCCTGGAAAAGCGCTGGAACAAATAATGGGTTTGTTAACAACAATAGAACAAGGAAAAGAATAAGAGCTAACATGGGTTTATAAACAAAATGTGTCAAAGTAGTCTAATTTCTTCTTTTAATAAGGTAACAAACATCATAAATATGAAGGAAATAGATGTCATATCTCGCCACTGTAATCAGGCTTTTCTCACTGTCTTATGGCACAGACTGGATGAAATCACTATAAACTGAATAAAATACTGGTTGGAAAGCAGTACATATAGTACTTATGTGTTAAACCAGGAGGAGATACAGAGCAGGGCTCTGCAAGTGTCTCTCCTGGGTGCGGCTGAATTGCACATTTTCAGTAATGAAATAGATGCCAGGAGAAAGAACATGCTTACTAAATTCACAGTACCTACCTGGGAGAAAACCAATGGTTTAGGTAAGGAAGAGGTAAAATTCAAACTGATCTTGAGAAATACTCTGAAAATAGCATGCAGTTCAAGGAAGAGAAGTACAGGGTTCGGTATGAACAATTGCACAAAGATAGGATAAGGAACAAGGGGTTTAGATATAGTCTTGAAAGTCTGGGAGGCACAGTAAGTACATTGCAAGCTGTACATTTACCAGCAGGTAGCACAAATCAGCACTGCACACTACTGGGGAAAAGTCAGCTGGTTTACTGGGATGGAGAGATGATTATTCTCTGGTCCATCATTTTGATCTAGTCAGCGCAGATGTTTCCTCAGCTGGAGAACCGTGCCCACTTATAAGCATAGCACTTTGACAAAGATGTGAATCAACTGGAGAAACTCTTCTTCTTGCTGTGGATAGAGAAAATATGGGTCATAAACTGTAGAGAGAAAGATTCAGGTTATTAGGAATTCTTTTCTTATAGGAATAACTTAACTTGGGAGACATTGCCTTACAGTATTGCAGGATTACTGTCACTGGGAGATTTCAAGAGCAGATCGGATAAACATCTGTCAGGAATGTGGTAGTTATATTTGATACCCTGCTGAAGGAGAGAATAGACTAGATGATGCCTCACTTTTCCCACTCTGGTTTTTGATGATGTGTTAAAATGATCTCAAGCTACCAGTTTTGACTAAATGACAAACTGTTGCTAATGTTGAAGTCAAGTGATGTCCTTTTCTATTCATTGCACTAGATTTGTATCAGGAACAGGGTAAAGGGAAGGCGTATGAATGTCATTTGCAGAATAACTACAAGAAAGACCTAATCTCACTCCCATTAAATTCAGAAGAGACTTGATCTCTTTCAGTAGACGTTTAGTTGAATTATAAATGTATGCCATGTATACATATGTGTATATATATCAAAATAAAATGTTAGTACAGTTCTGTCAATTAAGCATCACTGAGAACTTGCTCTTTGAGCAAGTGTGAGAGAAATAAAACTTAACCAACAGCGTGTCTTTTTCAGAGTTTAGCAATAGAACTCTCCAATGAAAGTGTTCCACACTGATGCACATTCCAAGAAATTCTCATAGACTTGCTGATAACACCTGGCTAGATGAGGTAACAAAGCATTTAAAACATAGGACTATGAGTGAATAAGGGAAAAAGGGATACTTGAGCCCCACTCACAGCTTCCTCTTGGTCACCTGCATTATTCTTTTTCATTTTAGGGACTTATGCTGTATTCTAGGAGTGATAAAAGTGGGATTTTGTGCTCTTGCTTTTTGGAAGTGGAAGAAAACTAGCAGTAGGAATAAGCAAAATGTGCAAGACACTTTTCAGCTTCTTTGGGACATAGCCAAACTCATAGATGGCAGCACAGCAGGAAATCCCCTTCCAGATTATTTCATTGCTAGGCTGGTCCCAGGCTGGTAACATGCCCCTGTATTTCACACTAAGCAAAGTCCTTTTGTATTGTCTGGAATTTTTGGTCAACCTCTTAGCACACAACTTTTTCATAAGCCTAGCCTTAGGAGTTTTACAGCTTCCAGAACCAGACAGGCTTGGCCAGGTTTAAATAAACATCCATGCTAACAACTTACCACAGATTATGATGATGTTTGCCAGCTCCATGGAATGCATGCTTTAAGCATCAGTTGATAAACTGCTGTTTTTATTGAGGTTTCAATCAGAATTCTCTACCAGAATGAACAGAGAAACTCAGAAACCAGCTGTGTGTTCTATATTACAGACAGGCGGGAATATGTATTCAAGAAATGTAAATTCAGCCATACAGGTAAAGATCATGAAGAGTACATTCGCCCTGACATGCATGGTCAATAATGAATGTCTTAATTCATGAAGGAAGAAACATGACTCAGTGGGTAAAACAGTAGATAAGGCTGTTGCATTGCATTACTGTATGGGTCTGCAGTACATCTCTAACTTTGGAAGTCACCACATTTCCTCCTCTCTGCCTCATTTCCCCTATCAGAAATCAGGATGAACATTCAAATGAGATTCATTTGCCTCATTTCCCCTATCAGAAAACAGGATGAACATTCAAATGAGATTCATTAGGCTATAGGGGTTATAGGGATAAATATGGTGTTAAAAAGAACAGCTGTTGTATAGAAATGATCAGTAAGTGTCTTCATGTTATTTATACTTGATCTTTACTGGGAATGTAAAATTGCTTGACTGTTTCAGACTATGTTTGATTCCTGCTTTGAGCCCCTAGAAAGGGTCAGTTTTACCTGAGATAAGATGGGCATTAAAAATGAGATAGTAGACTGCAGAATAACCTTTTATTAAGGAAACCAGACTTTCTTTTTTTTAGTACAGGGAATATTGGTTTATATCTGACCTTAAAGATTTTACTTGAGGTTATCCAATGAAGGACTGCACAACCAGACTCCTAACTGTGCAACCAGATTTTAGCTTTAGTTTGTTAGCTAATGTGGCTTTTTGCACCAGAAGGCTTTCAAGTTATCCACTTCACTTTTAGAAACTCATGTGAAGAAATATTAAAGTGTTTGAAGGCCTCCCAGGTCATTGCACTCCATACAAAGGTGGGCTTTTGCCTTCTTTATAACATTCCTCTGAGGGATCTAACAGGCTTTTAAAGCTGATGTTCTGTATGTCTGTACTGAAAGAACAATGTCATTCAGTAGACTTGCCATGGAATGCCTTGGAGGAATTCAAACAGCAACATTTATATGTGCATGATGCATTCAAGTCTACTGCCGTCCAAACCCAGCAGAGGAGAGACTAGAAGGGTTTCACAAGCAGGAGGAGAAAAAATGTGTAAAGGTTAAACTCAGCGCTAAAATCACTGACATTTGAACAACATAGATGTAAAAGAAAAGTGAAAGCATCAGACATTAACTGGGGTTATTGTATTGGAAACTTCATCTTGGTAATGATTGCAAAGCCAAGAAAAAACCTCAAAGCCCCAGAAACTCCAACCAAAAAATATTGCAAACCAACCTACTAGGAAGGCTGTGGATCAGCATGAGTAAATGTTTGTTAAATGCTGTTAATTGAAAAGTATGTCTTTATATAGATATGAGCAATATAAAATTTTGCCTGCCATATATGTTTAAACTTGTTCTTTTGTAATTAAAAGCAGAACTAATTTAGAACTTAATGCTATAAGAGCATAAATAGTGTAGAACAAAATTATAAATGTGATGGCAGAACAGTATTTTTATCTTCTGAATTATGTATTTCCTCAGCATCACTTAATATGTTTGACTCCATCTAAATATCATGCATAGATTAATTGACTGTAAAACTACTGCCTACTTAATGTAGAGGCATGAACATTTCTCTTGTTTCCTTTCTGATATAGAGGACATGAAGAACAAATCAAAGATTCTTGCTAAGCATATGATCAGGAAATTTATGTCTTATTATTAAAGTAATATGAATGCGTTTATATTTAGGAATAGAGCGACTTTTAAAACAGCCTGAAAATCCTGGAAGAGCAAGTGAGGCTGACAGCGCTATGTGAGCACGAACTGGTGTATTTTCAAATTCTTTTTTCAAATAGTTTATAAGTGTTTGAATTCTTCTACACTGACGAATGCCCATGATTATCAGGAAGGGGTTCTTAGCAGTGAATAAATAAAATAAAACCTATAAAAAATAGTGCAAGAAATGTCAAATGATATAGTTTAGTAAAAGATTAGTAAGATTTATACAGGTGTCCATACTTGTTTGTTTGCCCAATTCCCAGTTAAGAAAGAACAGACAGATACATATTAAGTTCCTTTCATTTAATCTCAACCACCAATAAATACACTGAAGACAAGAGTTGTTCTTGAGCTTGCCTGCCCTTGCCAGTGGCAGCATTAGCTCTTGGGATACTGGCTAACAACACAGATTCAAATCTCTCCTGAAATCTGTCTGCTTTTGAGACACCCAAAGCAATAAACATTAATAAAAAGCCATCAGCATCCCTTCTATAAGCATATGTGCACACACTTACAAGTCTGGATCATTTTTTCTGTAGAGGCATGAGCAAGCGTGGGCTTCCTGTATTCCATTTCTTTGAGACCTTATTAACTTCAGTGTATTTGTGTCTTCCACTTAGCTGACCACATTGTCAATGCTTACCAAATAATAAAACCTAATTATACTAAAATCAAGTTTGGAGCACACAGCTGCAAGTCCTCCAAATTTATCTTTCATTCTGCCTCTAAAAACTCATCCTTGCTGAGACTGCTGCCTTTCAAGCAGCAGTATTCTTGGCCTGAACACTGACTGATATTTGAACTGAATCAGCAGTACAGTAAATTTAATTTTCAAAAACAAATGGTTGTTCATATTTAGAACTTGGCCAGAAATTGTAAATAGAACCCACTCTGCTTGCTTCCCTTTCCACAGGCCTGGTCAGTGGTAAAATTGCACTGAGCTAGGGAGAATTCTAACCATAGTTTTTTGGTATGAATGAAGTCAGACTGAGAGGAAGCATCTCAAGGATCAGATCAGAGGCTGATGCTTAAGGGTGCAGCCTGTAATCAGTCAAACTGTAATCACATGAAGATGGGACCAGAGCATGCAGGTTCTGACTGCACCTGGGTCAGTTTCCTGCACCTTTGCAAAATCAGTGCAGATCTTCCAAAGTGGTCCTAAGCAGAGATGAAGAAGAGATGCCAAGGGCAGGAGCTAACTGGAATACAGACAGTGAGTAATAGAGATAGCAGCATTGCTCAAAAGGGTCTGGAACAATATTTAGAGCCATGTCTTGAGATTCTCTTTTACACAGAATAGTAACTTTTTTCCTTTTTATTTGCCTGGGACTGTATTTCTGTTGTTCAGCACATTGGTTTTCTCTATTGCTCCTATCAGGCAGTATGAACCTTGGTACGGCGGAGCTCTGTAGCTGCATTTCCTTAGCAACTGAGTAACTAACACTTGAGGAAGCAATAAAACCCTGTGTTTGAATTCTTTTACAGTTTGATAAAGCTTGAGACATGGAGAAGCCATGTGGCAAATTCACGAGGAAGGAGAAAGTAAACTACCTTTTGTTTAAATCTATTAACTGCTTTGCAAATACCTGCACTGTTGCTTTCCCTCAAAAATCACACTCTATGTAGCTAATCTGAATTGATGCACTTATGTTGTATGGAATCATGGTTATAGGTTATTTGTAGTACAGAGAGGCATGAAAAAGCTAAGCAACACTTTAGCCACTTCTGAAACCCTTTGCCTTCAGAAACAATTCTGGTTACACAGGCTGGTCAATTTTAATTTCAGTTTTGCTCAGTCTCAAAAGCTTCTTTGGTGGAAAATTCAAGACAGCAGAAGAATAAACTGACAATTTGACTTTCTGAGGGGAAACATGGGATAGTTTTAGGAGGATCCACAAGGTGGCTGGATAAAATGGACCTACCAATTCTTTCAGGAGACAGTATGCTTCTGGATAAGGCGCATAAACATACGTACAACTCTTTTTTAAACATTTTCCTAAGGGAATCATTCCTTCTGTTAAATGTAATTTTTTTGCTAAGACTGTTATTTATCTCATTTTGTGCAGAATTGTGGGGGATGGAAGGGAGGGAACCAGGCTGCACAGGAGATACTCAGAACATAGTCAAAGTACTGTGGTCTAGGGACTGTTCTCAGAAAAGCAAATTTATTTGAAGCTTCTCCAGAAAAGACAGATGCACAAGGCCTGGGATAACACTCATCAGAAAAGAGCAGAAAGGTGCAATATCCTTCTAACCATGACTCACATCCTGTAAGAAAAATGTTATATCTCTTTATTGCCTCTTTACTTTTCTTTTCCCTTTTATCTGCTGTTTTCTGTCTCACATTTTACCTTTCTCCTTGTATTGTCTCAGCCATTCATTTTAATCAGCTCTTCTTCCATAACCTGTGGCTTTAGTATTCTGCATCTTTCCACATGCTAAAATTGCTCTCCCGAGCATTGCTCCACCCACACTGTGATGGATTGCTGTTTATATGCTCCTACTCCCTGAGCTCTGAAAAGCGTTGCATGCACACAGGCACACAGTGCAAGTACTTCCACACTTTGGCACAACACTGGACAGGGAGCTGACTAGACCTCCAGTGCTGCTTCTGCATTTCTACAGTTGTGCTTGAACACCTTTTGCTATCAAAACCAGTTTTAGGGAGATGCTTTTTCCTCATGTCCTGTCTCTCAATGCCTTTTTATTTTGGGTTGTTTCGGGGTTTTTTTCAGTTGCACATCTCCAATCCTTCAGAAAAGCGTTTCTTCCTCTATTAATGATGTTTGCTTAGGGCCAATGCCTGTCAAAGCAGACAGGTACTTTCAGTGTCCTATTAAATTAGGCAATATGAGCGAATTAACTGTAAGCATGTTCAAGATTTTGGCTACTTCTAATTTGCAAAGTTTTCTGATGCCTGACAATATCTCCACGGACAGGCAGGGCAGAAAATGCTCATTTCAAGCCATTGTCTTAGCTCTTTCACTAGCACATCTACCGCAGGAGTCCCTTTCCACTAGTGGTGACTTGGTGATACTGCAAAGATGATTACTCTGAAAGTACTGCTCTTAACCCTCCTTTTCTGAATTTATGAGATGACAAATGATTTCCACCTGAACATCTGTGACATTTGGGTTCTAAAACAATCTCAAATACCATACTGTTCGTTAGTGGGGATTCAATTTCCTGTACCTCTCTGCTTCAGTTTTGCTTCAATGCATAGAATGTGCATATTCATTAAAAACAACAATAATAAAGTTTTGCTGGAAAAGAGAGGTGTGTAAATAGAAGATGCCTGGGGCAAAGCTGTGTTTTGTGTTCTGGACATTTATATAGCTATTTACAGTACTCTTCAGTTAAATAATAATAATAATAATAATAAAGAAAAAAACAGAATTACCATAGCAACTGAAGCAAGTATGTGTTACATTTTTAATCTCTGAGACACACAAACCCTCACTAAGAAAATCCGCAGAAGAAAAAAAATGTGAACTTATGTGCATTCCTATGTTTGAAGGGAATATTTTGTTTCTTATGTCCTTGCCAGTATTTAATGCTACCTTTGTTAGAGAGTAGCTTTGTTCTCTTTGCATTGTTATGCTTGCATCTCAGGCAGAGGATGAGTGCAGGAGACAGCTGGAATGTGTTTTCTTCTGAGACATTTTGGGAACTGCCAGGAGTATGCAGCAAATGGTGGCTATGAGGCCACTATGGTATTTTTTCCTGGTACACTGGAATGAATTCCACAGGTGAACACATGGGGAACACATCTATAAATAAAACATGCTTGTAATTCATGTCTGCACAAAACTACTTGCTATGCTTTTCTGAATCTGATATACAGGGAGGTTCTTGTTCAAGTTTATTTCCCCTCCTTCCCCACCTCAGTTCCCCACTTTTACTTGGTTTCCTTAAATCTCTTTTGAATTAGAGTGCACAACATTTCTTTGCACAAAAGGTCCACAACAGTTCTGCTTAAAAATATAGCTAAACACACATCAGCATGTGTTGTGTCTATGGAAGAGTCAGGGGAAAAAGGCATCAGTTAATCCATCAAAAGCCTTCCCGTTACTCTCTCCTGTGGTGGAAAATTGGGATTTATTTCTCGTGCTGATGTTAAATATTATTTCCCCTATTATATCTGCCCCTGTTATGGCGGAATAGTTATAATTCCTCTTATCAGGACAATCAAGGGACTAAACTAGCTGCTTTCTCCATGTTACTGCAGTACTTTGTTTTGAATCTCTTTCAAAAAGTGGGGCTTTTGCAGTAACACGCCTGGACACTTTGCTGTTTCCAAGACAAACAGCTCTTGAGCCAAGACTGATTTGGACAGCATACAATAGCTTGCATCTTTTTTTCAGGAGATTCAGAGTCCTTTAGAAAAGCTAAATGAGCCCTAGAAGGAACAGCCGTGGGTAGCCTGAGGTACAGAAAGATTGTGCCTGCCCAAAACCATACAAGTTGACTTAACAGTGCAGAGGTTCTCTGAACTACTAAACAATTTCAAGCCTAATCCTGTTGGCACAGGTCCCTGACACACATTTTTATCAAGTATGTCATCATGATCCTAAGGAAAAATATGTCCTTCTCAAAGGACATATTTGTCAAATATCTGCAAACTACTGTATCACAAAATCAAGTGATACTCCAGATTTTGGAGCAAATCCTTAAAATTCTGATATTTCACACTTTTCATATCCTTTACAGACATAAAATTTTAGGTAGAACCTTTTGTCAGTGTGGCTGTATGGCATCCTTTCTAGAGCTGGCCAAGAATGTTTCTCTTGGAAACAAATGTTCCCTCAGAATGAAACTTTGCATAGGAAATCAGCTGTTTCTGATGAATTTTCATTTTTAAAGTTTTTGATGGAATCGTAGCAGAATGTTTATAACTTCTTGGGTCAGAAGATTTTAATTTGCTTTGATGCTATGCCTCATGCACCAGTCAAACTGAATTAAATAGCCGGAGTATATCAGTAAAGAATTATATTTTTTTTACATCCAGGCAGATGTAAAGAATTGTTTATTGAAAATTTCTTAAAAAGTAGAAATTCTGTTTCATCAAGCTCTAAATTTTGCTTCGAAATGATGAAATAATAGCAGCATAACAGATTTTTTTCTGGCTTATTTCTGCCAGAGAGCCTTGAAGTAGCATTTCCAGCTCCTGTGAATGTTGAGCAAAATCCACAAATGAAATATGAATTTTCAATAGCTTATGTTCAGCTTGAACTAAAAACAAGTAATTCTTTCCTTCCTTTCTTATCTTGGAGTTCATCATGCAGTGACAATTTGAAATTTACAACCCAGACATTTAACATCCTTCACAAGAACATATAATTTGAAAAACTTGTGAAGAGAAATGTCTCTGCTAAAAAATGGCACTATCTCTTTGTAAAAAGACCCCTGTCATTTAAATTTCTGTTCAGCTTCCCATCTTAAGCTAAATAAAATCGACATTTTTTCAGATGCATTTTTTTGAAAGCTACCTAAATTAGATATGTGCTCAAAAGAGTTTTAATGTGACATCGCTGGCTTTCTTCTATATCCCTTTGCATAAATTTGCAGCTAATACAGAATATGGATTTTATTAAAATCCGTTGCTGAAAATAGAGACAATGCCATTTAACAGGTGTTCATAATCCTACAAACTATCAAAGCAGCATTCATCCTGTGAACCCCAAGGATTTTCTTTCATAAAATGTAGGGTGATGTATGTTTTGATAAAACCTAGCAAAGGAAGGTTTAAGAAGAGGTTCTGTCTGTGGAATAGATCTCTGATGAGGTTAATAAAACTAGGCTTGATGTCTAACTCTCCTTGACTCCAATGGATATTGGACACAATCTCTATTGGTAAATCCCACTAAATACATATTCTTATTTTCTGTTAATTAGCCATCTTTGCAAATCTTTTCTCTACAGGCCAATAGGTATTTTTCAATTATGTTTGGCGTACCATATCCGAGTGAATGCCTCCTTATGTTCCAATCCCAAACAGCAGGATATTTGCCTCCTCAATTTTTTTTTAAAGTTTCATTTCCCCACTAAGCTCTAGAAAATGCATCATCTGGAACACAAGCCTTGTGGGAAATGGCTGCCTTGGAAAACTTTTCAAATTTCCTTCAAATATTAATTGGTACGAAAAAGCCTTTTAATTCTTCAAAATTTCCAATGTGGATTTGACTCCCCTGCTCATATACAGTCGGTGGAAAGAAGACAGAGGAAGAAATTAAAAACTGAACTTCTGCAAAGTTTATTCTTTGATGTGAAAGTTTCATACGATGGCAAATTGGACAAGGGAGAAGATGACAAATAGAAGACACAAGAAACCATATTTTTTTGTGAAGCACTAGAGCAGATTCCATATTTTAATTAGATGAGATGCTTAGCTCAAAAAAGTTAAAAAAGAAAATCCAAAGAAGTCCCCATAATTGGTTGTCTTACATGGTAAGCTACATTGCCCCACAATGTTCATCTTTCCTCAATAAACAGGCTTATGAATATTCTTAGAATTGCAGAATACTAAATGAGTATGATAGTGAGCCAGAATTTATGCTAGGAAATGCTTCCTTTAATGTCTTTAAAATATTGTACAGAATCTTTTTTAATTGAGTTGCATGTTATGTAAGTTATGTGAGCCTGATTTTATTTCTAGGAAGAGAAGAGGTCTAAAATTGCTTAGAAAGTCAGCTCTAAACTGAAAGAAAGTATCTTAAATCTTGGTAAGTTTTAAAATTGGGCATGAACTTCTCAGCTCTCTTGTAGTTTTTCTGAACCCACTCACTTGATCCCTCATTCCCATGTTGTGTTGCAGTTTCTTAAATCTCTGAACCAGTTGCAGAAGTTCACAGGTCTCTCTATTTTGCAGTCTGGTAGATATTCTGATACAACTTATTGGTTTTAACTCTCCTGGAATAGTCCATTGTGGTTTTACATAGTTTGACATTGTAATTAGACACGTTCGTTCACAATGTTAATTTTGTTAGCACAGAGATTCTTTGTTTCTATTAAATATTAAGACACACTGAATGAATTTTTGATCTTCGGACTCATGCCATAAGCAGCAACATAGATTACAGCAAAGTCACAATGTTTTAATTCATTCTGCTATGCTTTCATTTCTGGGTTGTAAGCCCAAATATATTTGCCTTTAAATGCTTTAGAGGTAGACAGGTTGGGTTTTCATTGCTTCTAAATATGTGGCTGCCTTGAGGCTTCCAATTTATTTATTTTTTTTAATGGAGTGAGAGGCTATAAAACCTGTGCACTGTAAAGCAGGCATACTTCTAAAAGTTTCCTACCAGTGCACCAGGCTAGCTGAAAGAGCAGGTATCTTCAAGCGTATTTAGCTCTTGTTCCTAGGCTTGTAATTAAAACCACTGAAATGCTCCCCAGTTTGAAAAGGTCACATCTGATTTCATCTGAGACATTCCCTTTGTCTCATTTTAGCTGTCTCTGGTTTACATACTTATGGAAAAAAAAAAGCAATTATAGTTAATTGTCCACTACCAGCAGGAAGATTATCTGGTTGGTGGATGAGCTTTGGCAAAGGTGTAGACACAAATCTCCCTGTCTCTACACAAACCATAATAGACTTTAACCCACAAGTGCAGGATAGAGTCCTGAATGGCTCTGCACAAAAAAAGGGAGCATGAGGAAATGGGGCAAGCACGAATGGGTTTATTTGTTCAGCTCCCAGCACTTAGGAGTAATAGAAATTTGATTCTTCTGATTGTTATTGCATTAATTAATTCAGTTCCAATCAAGGGATCTTGTCTTGACAACCTAAAATATCCGGATTTTTGCTGCTATCTGGCAAGGTTAACTTTCTAATACATTTTATTTTAATATTGTAATAAGATAATTGTCTTTATGTTTAGGAGATTCACGGAGTGCACTCTTCAAATGTGGATATTTATCTTTGTCTATTTTCATGGCTTCCATTACCATAATATACGAGTTTCATACCCTTTAATGTGCGAATCTGCTCCAGGCCTCTCTGAAAAAGTGAGTTTATTAGCTACATTTTGAAAACTGAATGTAATTCATACTGTCCAGCTTTAATTGTCTAAGTTAAGCCTCATTTTTTTTTTTGCCTTAGATCCTAGTATGGGCTATAAAAAAGGTTAGGCTGTTAACTCAGCCATGCTGACTTGTTTGTACTCTACAGTCCCTGAAATAACTGTTCAGGAGTCTCAACATCTAAATGAGGTAGTATCACTATCCCTCCAGGAGACTAAGTAACAGGTTTTCAGAGATGTCTAGACACTTGAGAAAGCAGAGGAATTTCAAATGGGATTGAAAAAAAGTATGCTGATATACTTAGGGATGTTGAAGACATACTGAAATCATTTATCTCCATCTGCCTGTCTTGCAAGAGCAGAACAGGGTCTTGAGTTCAGGTCTGCAAAGTCCTGTTCCTCTGTTTCGCCAGTGTTCAGTCGTCTTCTTCATGGCTTTATTTTTTTGTAATTCATGTCTCAGGATGGAGAATAGACGTTCTGCCCAGTGACCTTTGAAAAGTCTTTTTAATCACATTTGTGCCTAGGGAATACCAGTAAGAAATAATACTAACAAGTACTGCACAATGACAGGGTCAGAAGCTGTTCCCTGTTGAGTCAGTAAGAGGAACCGTAAATTTTATCCTTCATAACTATTTCTTTTTAATATATGACATAAGAAGAAAGATAAATATCACTTTCTTTATTTGTATAGTTTATGATATTATTCTTTCTGGAAATGCTAGTCTCTAAGACTTTTTCACCAGAAAGCATTCAAATCCTTGCTCAATTGATGGTACCTGCTTTAACTGGCTGTACCAAAAGGCCCATGCTCCTCTGTATGCAGGTGATGCTGTGTAGCTTTATTGTCTCCCCCCCACTTTTTTTCCCCTTAATCTGAAACTTTAAAACAAAGTACCAAAATTTGCTGCAAGGGAAGTAATGATCCTCCAGAAGAAATTCAATGCAACTTTAAAGAACCCTTTTAATTAGCTGACAGAATTGCATTGTTTAGATTTCTTTTAAAAATCAATGAAGTGGCTGCAAATGTTTCTATGTCTTCATGTCTTTAAAACACTGGGGAGCTGCCTTCTTACTACAAAAGAAGTTTTTATCATTTTGAAATTATTGTGAAGGCAAAAGTACTTGGACGGGGCTAAAATGCACTTCTTCATGTCTGCACTTCTTTTCTGATTTTGCTTGGTGGCAAAAATAGGTTTTAAGATCCTTGTCCTAGTTCTGCTTCTTCCGGGTTTTGGGTTCGGGCTTTTTTTATTTCTGACTTTGTCTGAGTCGGACATACATGCTATAGATTTTATACTATAAAATATTGTGTTATCAAAGACTAAGCCTGAAGTCAACACTTCTCTCTATCCAGTAAGGATACCGCAGACTTCTGTACTTAGGGCTGTGCTCCGCTTAGACTGTTTCCTAACACACAAGTCTGGAGCAAACTTTCCATCCATTCACAGGCAGAAGACACATAATGATGCACATTGCTTAAATAACACTTGACAAATGGCAACCACAGACTGAAATCTGTATAATCTGTGTAACAAAATGGTTCTGAGAAAATAAAATGTAACACGGATGAAGAATAGAGCTGCATCTTCATAAACCAAATTGCACTGAACAGCCCAATGTGGAAAGTGATCAAATTCACCAGATGCTAGAGGTGTCAGCACTGATAACCTTTTCCTTCATCATCTTCATCCTTGAAAGATTAGCATTTCTCTAAGATGAGTTTAAGTGTAGCTTTTGAAATCATAAAAGCACCTGATAGAGTTATGTAAACATCCCCCCTCAAGCCCCCACAGTATGTATCCCTTTGTGCTTTGCAGTTGTATTCTCTGAACTCTAAATATAAAAGAGAAAAATGTATCAATCATTCACGGAGAAGACCTTGCTTTAGTTTAGGGAAATGGAGAGCAGAATATATTGCTCCAGTTAGTGGTGGAAGGATCCTGTAGTATTCTGATTACTGCTTCCACTTCTATGAGCTCCCACTTGCTCCTATCCAGCTCAAGCTTAAAATAACAATAATATTACCTTTGACTCTGAAAATAATTGATTTCATTTAAGTTGCTTGTATAAATGACAAAGAAGTGTTGCAGAAGTGGTGTTGTTTTTCTTCACTTTGTCTTCTCATATAAAGCCACATTCTGTTGGTATTTATGCATATGCAACTCCCAAGTAAGGTGTGGTCTGCTTATCATGATTCCAGAAGATGCAAAGATCACAGCTGATTAATGTGAACTGCTTCTCTGTGGTAAGGATTTTTCAAACAGGTAGAACATGAGTCTAATCCTGCATTTTTTACTCCCAGGAAACCTATTTGGTTTTTCCTTAATGAATATCAGTACTGTTAATCTTTAGTGATTAGAATATCACAGGAAAGCGCAAAACTCTAAAGTCCCTGAGACTTCTTAATATGGGAAAAATTCTTCTTGAGACCTTTTCTAACTTCCTATCCATCATAAACCATACAGAAAAATACACTCAATATTTTACTTTCCAGTTCTCTCATTCAATCAGTATGTAACAGATCATATTGTTGGTGTCCTATTTCTATCACTTTTTTGAGCTCTGTTACACGTTTCTGGGTTATTTCTTATGTCTACTACAACACCACTACTACAGATAAATCATGGTTAAAAGTTATTATTACTCTTATTCAGTGTCTCGCTTTAATTTATTTTTCTGATTCAGACTCCTCAATTACATTCCCCAGTTCATTCTGTCTGGACTTTTCCAAGCTGATCACTTTTGGACGTGTGAATGACTGTGAAAGAATAAATAGAATTTAACTTGGATTCTCAATTCTTCCCTACCCTCCCCCTTAAAAAAACTCAACATAAATGATTTGAAAATGCTTGACTTAAAGGTTAGGAGATCCTTAATACAGACATTAGTTGGAAACAACAATTGAATTGTGTTACTAGAACTTACAAAGATGAAATGCAAACATTTCTATTAATACAGAAAATATGTTTCACAGCCATAGAAGCAATCAATAAAAACATTCCTTTGGAGGAAAACTTAACAAACTGTTTCAGAGATCAAATGATAAAGAGTAAGAAACATCCAATCTACTGTACCAAAAAAGGTGCCGTGACGCTTCACTGTAGGAGATTTAGTGTGTATGTTCTCATGACAACAAAACTGAGAGCATTAGCAAGGGGTGAAATACCGAAGTGCAAGAAATTCAGATGTCATTTTCTAGCTTTGGAAGATTTTATTTTAGAGATAACTACAAAAAAATTCAGACTGGCAACTACCAACCGCTGTCATTCCTGAGAAAAAAAGTAGTGACAGCTCTGATGTCAGACTCTACCTTAGTTTTAGGAGTAGTAAGAGAATTTGGAAATTCATTAAATATAAGCATATTTATTTTTTTCTCCCAATACATGAATTACAAACAGGGGTATACAGAGCTTATATTTTATTTGTGGTTTGAATAGTTGTGAGGAAACGCTGTCCTGATTTGATGGAAAGCCGCTTTTGAGCCATAAGCCATGTCATTGTCCAATGAGTCTACCCATGAATTGGATGAGAACTCACTTCAGCGAAGAAGAAATTTCCCTTTATTCAGAGACCTTCTTCCCTTGCTCTACTGTCACAGTTGTCAATAACATCTATGACTCAGATCAACCCCTTTCTAGCTGATGTCAGTAACATAAATGTGGTGCTCATGTTTGCTCCATGTAGCCATATTTCAGCAACAGTTAATTTATTTTTCTGATTTTAATTCTTGTATTGTTAACCAATGAATGAAACAGGGAAAAAAAAGAAAGAAAGTTCAAGTGCAAAGTCAGAATTCCCTACTCAGTTTACTTGAAAAATGCTGTTAGGTGCTTAAAGCACCAGCACAACGTATACCATCACATACCAGCCACGCTCATCTGCCATTGTTAGCTCTATCACTTGCTGAACTTTTGCAGTCATCAATGGAATCAAATGATGGGTCATTGGATACAATTAGTGTGATGTTCAGCAACGTTTATTTCAAAGCTCTGTGTATGAACATCAGAACAGGAGGCTTCCTTGAGAAGTGAAGACCCCTGGTACACACCTCACACACCAGGATCCGGAGAGACATTTTCATTTCTTTAGTAGGTCTGAGCTACCTGGTCCAGGTGGTGACTGCAGGGTCAACACCACCGATCATGGAAGCTTTTAGCTTGGCCTTATGGACAACTAGGTAGCTCGTGTCCAATCACCGTAATTTGCTGCACAATTTACTTACACACGGTAGCAGCAGGAATAACCAAAAAAGGTCTCTTTTGCAGTCACACGTTATTTCCATTTTATGCCTTTCCAACTCCAACTTTTCTCAGGCTGTTAGTCATCTTCTAAAACTTTCACATTTCTGGTGTTTACAGAGTTTTAGGGCTCAGAGGGAGCTGTGAATGTATGCAATTGGTGACAAGGATGAGAGACGTCAGAATCCTGTCATTTCATTATATTTATACTATGGTGCTCACAGAGTTTCCCAGTAGCCAGCTGTATCTTATGAGAGCTATTGCACAGAGCTATCAGAAGACTGCTGTCGACCTAAATGTCTTGGACTTCAGTTTTTCACTATCCTGTTTGTGGTCTGTCAGAGGGGAAACTGGAGTACTTATATTTCAAAAGCGGTGGCATCATTTGAATGAGGTTGACAGGAGTTTAGCCTAGGAGAGCATAAGCTTAGGGTATGTCTATGGCAGCATTGATTAGAGTGTAAAAATAATGAATGGGGTTTAGGTGAGCTTGCTCAGAGATGAGCCTGAGGACCCACGGCAGCACAGAATTCAGTGTGGGGTATCCATATGGATGGGAAGCTAAGCTTCATGCTGTTATAATTAAACAGTACGTGGTACCAGAGTGAGCGGTCTTTTTTTTTATGGATGCTTAGTGTATATCTACATTGTGGTGCCATTTGCGGTATAGATGCAAACTCCTTTAGCAGGAACCAGATTTCAGTTTCTCAGACGCTTGAGCAAAAAGGAAGCTAAAATTCTCTTATTGCTATTTTTGCATCTGTGGCTTTCCAGGGTTTCCTTTTTATTCCAGATTGCATAGCCATGTCACATGTAAAATTCCATGTTCAAGAAAGGGGTGGAGGGCTGTGACTCTTCTGAATTGAAGAAAATAGTCTGAAATCATTTGTGCAGTAAATGAAATAGGTTCAAGCCTCCTCTATGGTATGCAACTAATTAGCTGATGTTCATTTTCAAGTGCTGTGTTCACAGTCAAGCTGAGACAATGCATAATATGCATTATAATGTCCCAGGAATGTGTCCTGATTCTCACTGCTTCCTTTTACTACTGCAGTTCCCAACCATGAATAAACTCCGCTTGAAATCTTGAAAGGTGATGAGTGTATTCTGGAGACGTACATTTTCAGCATCTTCTGAATCTGAGCTCTCTGTGATATAAAGCCTGTGAAAGAATGACTCTGGCACTACAGCCTAGAAAATGTCTTCCTTTTGGCTTTTTCTCTCTCTTTGTTTATTCCTCTCTCTTTCTGATGATTATAAAAAATTTTTATTTAAAAAATAATGTTGCTCAGAGACTTTTGATTATTTACATCCATTTACTTTTAATAATACAGGTACTGGATTTTAGTGCTAGCACTGAAATGTGATTTATTTTTTATTATTTATTGCTATTTATTTATGATTTACTTAACAGTCTCTGTAGTTACAAGCAGCTATAAGCCAGCCTAGTGAGTCATTTCCTTTACCCTGACACCCACTGAAATGGCTCCCCTGCTGAAAGTTCACTGATGTAACCAGACAAGCAGTATCGCGAGAGGTCATAGCTCATTATTTCCCATTTGCTCAAGTATGTGAATGTTTCTTGCACAGAATAAAATCAAAAGAAATCTAGGCTGGGGGGTGGGGTGTCAAGGACACAAGAGAGAATTAATTTTATCCACATGAAATGATGCAAAATTTATTTGTAAAATTAGGTTTACCTCCCATTGCAGACAGAAATGGGGCAATGAAAATGTTCTTCTAAACAGTTCCTATCCACAAAAGCCCTGGTGTCAGCCTTGCCAACGTGTTTGGAGATAAAGTATTAAAATCATGATAAGGCACTGACTCTTGTAGAGAAACCCGGACCATAATTGACTTAATATTTAGAAACAGCTAAACTAAATAGATATTATTAGTTCTTGGCATTTGTCTGATAACTCGTTCATTTGCTCATCGTGGTCATCTGAGGCCTCAGTTTTCTCCCTTAGTGCTTAGAAGGTGTATAACCGGATCAAAGAGAATTCTACTTCTGGAACATTCAAGTGGAGTTTGTAGCTGTCATTTTTTGGTAAGAAATCAAATGCTCACAATGTACAAAGTGTAAAGGCATGCATGTTAATGTTGGAGATCAAAGAGTTAGCCTTCTATGGGGATTATCTAATGTTACTACTTTCTTCCTCACTTATTATTATGGCATCACTCAGAATATAGTGGGATTTCTCGTCATATTTGTTGATATACTGGAAAACACTTGAACTTCTTCCAAGTCTGCAGATCTGTTTGCCAGGATGGATTCCTGCAGAACCTGGAGAGGCGGCTTTGGGAACATCACTGTGGTTTTTCTCTTGACTAAGATACATTCAATAAACAAACAAGCGAACCAACAAACCAACCAAACATCCTTGGGATACATCAGGTTCCAGATACATGCCTAAAAAGAAAATCCTGCCCTTGCACGCTTCTTCTCATTGTGCTGCTATGCTCTGCCAGTCCCTGCAGACTGTGCCTCATCTTCCTTTGTTACACATCAGCTTTGGGGCTTGTCAGGCCAGCAAACCAATCATCATAATGAGAACAAAGGAAAAATTTACTTTAGACATTAAATGGTCTCTGTGGTAATTTATGATCTTTTTTATCTTGTAAACTCCGGTGGTAAAAAAAACCCAACAGGTAAAACTGCATTTTTAAAACAGATACTGCACATTCCTTACCAATACTGGGGGAGGGGGAAAGTGAGGTTTGGCTGCCACAGTGTGTTTGCTGTTCAGCATCCAGAGGGGAGGTACGTGGATGCCTGGCTGCCTGCAGTAGCCGCATGGCCACAGGGCTGAGAGGCAGCTCCAGATTCAGTGGCAGGTAGTTTGGCATGTCTTCAGCAATCACTTTGCCTATACAACCTCCTGTCACATGGCTCCCACACCTTGTCACAGCTTCTCTTCTTAAATAAAAAGAAACTGACAGCAATAAGGAATTGAAAAGATATCTGCTGGAAGAAAGAAATGCTTGCAACTGCCCTGGAAGGAGACAAGCTTGGGTGTAAGGAGTTTAGGAGGGAATTTAAACTTTTCTTGTCTTTTAAATATCTGAGTAAATTTATTTGCTTCACTGAAGCTGATTTTATGGTTAAAGAAGTGTTTTATCTCCCATTTGCAAACAGAAAGGAAGCCTTGTGGCTTTTCAGTGTGTTGAGTAGAGGCTTTTTGTGCCTTGTTACATTTTTCACATTGGGATAAATAATCTGCAGTAACAGGCAGGGAACCTCACTTGGATTTATGACACAGACCTCACAAAGATGGAATTTCTGATCCTTTTCCCATAAGCATGGAACAGTATACCTGCTTGGCTGAAAGTGGACTCTTTTATTGTTAGGTACATATGCTTCCATCATCAGCACTACAGCATTCCTCATGCAACCTTGTTTGCTGATGTACAGAACTCCTGAGCAGGTCGGCTCTGCAGTCAACTTCTTTTTTGCATCAGTCTTCACATGGGAAGCCTGAAACTATTTGGTACCAGAGAAACCATCAAAGATCACTGCCATCCTTCTTTACAGGACTCTTTCTGAGGGTAGTTATGGGCTCCCTAACTCAGTGACAATTTTAACAGTATATGAAGTGTTTAGGTTCATACCACTGTGTTTTGCAGTATTTTGTGGCAGCTTGTTTAGAAATACTCTGGTTGCTATAATTTTCTAGCATCATGCTATTTAGGGGAAGCAGAATAAACTATGCTTGACTCACTACAGCATTCATTTTGGGGCAGAAGGGCAGGTTCTACATCATTGTGCAGCTCCCCTTATTTTTTCTTTTACTGATATGTTAGGGGAAAAAATGAAATAATTAATATTTAATTGCATCAAATGGGCCCAAAATTTGTTCTGAATTGCATCCATGTAACTCACTGGCAATTGTACTTGCATTACCTGAAGGCATTTAGATTGCTTCATAAGATTCCTTTTCCTTTAGCCAAATACATAATACTTTCTCCTCTGAGATCTGAACTGTTTTATTTAGCAATTAAGGTAGTTTGTGCAACATCTTAAAGATGCAAAGGGCAAATACATTAATTCCAAATCTAAGGTCTAACTCAACAGCTCTTAAAGCTTTCCTGTTAATGAATTCTCTGAAGACAGAATTCTTTTGGAGGCATATGCCTCTACATTTGGATTTGGCCCATTTTAAACCAGTATCAGAGACATAATGAAAATAAACTCTGAAATCTAATGGAAGTTTAATAACATCCTCTTATTATGTAGCTTTACTACTTTCTTTTTAATTTCTTTTGCATATTTCAGAGCTGATTCTTTCATGTTACTCGTATCCCTTTGGTCACTGCAGGTTTGATTTTGTCCTACAGAAGATGCATGAATATGTGTACAAATTTGAAATGAAGTTAACTTTGTGTCAGTGCTTGACAAACAGAATGAATCCTCAAGAGATGCACAGCAATGCTTTTGACATATTCCAGGATTTTTGACATCTTAGAGCAATCCTGATCTGTTATGGCTTGAAGATGATAATTTCATCAAAAAGTTCCCCAAACACAGCTGGGCAGGTGAACTAGAGCAATACAAATAGAAATTCAAGTTCACACTTTTAGCATTCAGTATTATTCTTGCCTTAAATTCTACACATATCAGTGAAAGGGACCTGATCTATCTGCACATACAGTGTAAAACTAGATACCAAATTAGGAATGACATGTTGGCAATTTGCTAAGTAGATGAGTGTCACTTGTTTTACAACACAATATATTTTGCATTTGCCGTCTTCCTTCAAATTTCCCCATTCACATCTCTGCTCAGTCTTGGCTGGTTTTTTATGCCAGAGATGAATGGGGGGCATCTTTCCTCAGCAAGGTACTGCAGTCCACGCTCCTGGCTCTTTCTGCTCTTTGATTTCTTCTGTGGTGTTTGATACCTCTAGTGGCAATACAGAGCGTTAGGAGAGTACATAGTTACTTGTCCTCCTCTTCTGGAGGCTAGTTATAGGTTTTCCTTGCACTCTTAGTCGGGTTGCTGGATTTCTTCTCACTGGTAATGACTGTAAGATTTTAACTGGGCTATGTAAATAAGTGATTTTTGAGGTCTGTGCCAGAATTCAAAAAAAACCGTGTCTGCTTTTGGGGAAACAACTACTTGAAACTGTTAGATGAACTTGCGATAAAACATTTCATTTCCTTTTTAATTGTTTAACTTCTTTTAGAAGACACATGTCATAGTAAAAAAGCTATTTTTAAAATGAATAACCCACAGTTTTAGACACAAAAGTTTCCTTCTGATCTTTGTGAACAAATCTATTTGTTTCCCTACTGAAGCGCATTTGCAGCAAGTTTACAATTCACTGAGAATATCTTTTTCTGTCATTTTATCCAGCCAACAACAATCTCAGCAGATGAAAGGATTAGAAAAGGCATGGAGCTATAATAAAAGAAATTTGCTCTGTAATTACATTTCTCACAGGTTATATAAAGTAAACTTTACCAGTTTAGGTACAGGAAGAAAAGTAAGCAGTTTCCATCTTGTAACACTTAGTTCTCAGTCTCTGGGACTGTCAAATGCAAACCAGGACCAACAGCTTTTCTTTTGGGCTCAAGGATAATTTATCAATCTTTTCTGATATCCAGGCTTCTTACTCAAGACTTTCCAAGGCAATTTTCTCTGGCTGTGTATGCACACAGTATGGCTTTGGTTTTACTGTTTACTTAGGAACACCAAGAATGGCAAAATCCTTTCGGGATGAGCAAAGATGACTATCTTTCAGAGGTCTTAACCTGTTCTAATTTGGGTATTAACCCTCACACTGGCTGCTTGTATCTAGCGGTGGAGCACAATCTTTTTCTAATAAAATCTCAGTTATGGTTCAGATTAAAATGTTGGCTGCAGATTGTGGAACTTCTGTGTGCTCTTGCTCTGGGGACACCAACTACTGAGAGAGGTGGGACACAGAGTACAGAGCAAAAATTCCTGTAACCATTCCAGCTTAATCCACTTCCCCACATGAACTGGCACCCAGCTTCTTTTCTTGTTTGTTCCAACACAGTGGGCTGCTCAGTAATGGTGTTGAGAGATACTTGTGGCACTAATGGTAATATATAAGTTGCTCAAAAGCTAGAATTTCTAATAACATGTTTGTGGTTTGCATATGTGTGCATATAAGAGGCCATTTCTTGTCTTCCACTCTCTGTTCCACCTTCCACAGTCCCTGTATCTGTGAAAAATTTACTGTTTTGGATTGTTTTTAATTGGTCAGAACTTTCTTGTGACTTCTTCTTAAAAACTAACATTATCTTAGCTCTGTTTTCTATCATAGAAGAATTTCATGATGTTTTATGAGTGCCTTAACTGTGGGTATTTAGCTGAAGCTTGCATAATAGTCAAATTAAAGAAAGTCTGCCTCTTTCCAGCTGCCACAGTTGTTTAAGCTTATTTGGTACCATATCAGGAGTACTAAAATTTTAACTATACTCCACACTAAATGGAGCCATTTAGTAAGCTGTATCTGCAAGATTATAAGTAAATATCTCTTCCCTAATTAGCACTAATACATTATTTGGATCAGCTAAAATAAACAGGCAGTTGCTGCTACTGCCATAAAATGCACTTCTAAGACTCACAGGAACTTGCTAGGAGCTTGCTTGGCCTCGCTGTTCAGGACTGTTCATGCTGTAATGTTGTCAAATTGCACCACTGCAAGGTATTTGCTGTACACCAAGTAGGCATGAAACTATGCTTAATATAAACTATATTCTGTACTTTCAGAGTGAAATATGACTGAGTTTATTTGCCAGAATAAAGGGATAAGTAGTAAGTAGGTCACACATAACTGTTTTGTAGCACTATTTTGTGTATTACAGATGAACTCTTCGCTGTGGGCTAGTTTCCAGGGTTCTCTGTTTAATTTTCAGCTTCAACTCTTCAGAAGAAATGTTCTCTGAAAAATCTGAAAATATCAGGGGTTTTTTTTGATAGTATGAGATTTTTACTAGGATGTAAGTATAGACACTACTACCCTTTTTATTCCCTCTGGTTAGTGAGAAAATGAAAACTAAATATTTTATCTTTAGATTCCAAAATATATGGATGTATAGTGAAATAAATTACTTAAACTTTGTTAAAATTAGATGCTTGCACTTAAAACACTACAAAAAAAGCCATACATGAGTGTGAAAGAGGATATATGTTTTAAAATGGCCGAAGTTTAATATTTAAAAAAAATACTCTTTGGTCCTTTCTCCTTGAGAAACAGCTATGGAATATTTTTGACAACTTTTGAACAAATAACAAGACAGAGATGATAATCTATTAAATATAAAGTCTTTATGTTAAAATGCAGCAGGCATAGAATGTGAATTTGAAGGAAAGCTGACAATTGAAGCATGAAAAAATGAGGAAATAGCTGATTTCAGAAAATGCTATATTCATTTACATGGAATTTGAGTGGCCCCGCCCAGGTTTTATTTACTTGATGAGAGATTATTTTCAGGAATAATTACATGGGGAAGAAGGACAAAAGCAGAATGTTGAAAGTGATTCATTTTTAGCAACTCTGAGGGCCTGCTGGTTGAGTGATTAGGGTAAGTTATCAGTAACTTTGGCCAAGGAATAATAGCATCCTGGAGGCATCTATTCCACACTACTAAACCTGTAATTTTGAAAGGAACTATAATGCATGCATTTTTGAAGGAAATGTAAACGCAGGTCTGATTTTGTGATACGATATGGTCCCAGGGCGCCCCATTGCACTTGCCTCCCAGAAAGTTGGAAAACAGCCCAGATCCACAGGATGGACTAGGTAGGGTGTCATACTTCTGTAGTGCCAGCTGGCCACCTATGTCTACAGGTGTCCCTTTCCTACCTTCCTTGTGTACATCAGAGTATACATCAAGGAACTGGTGAACTCAGGCTGCAGGCTGACATTACTACTGAACCCCTTGCAGATGCTGAAACTCCCAGGATGTAGTTTATGCAATGAATACCCACTGTCGTCTCCATCAGATGATCTACACTCAGACACTTGTACATTTGTTACTCTTGTATGAGATCTGAACATATAAGACACCCTTTATGTTGTCTTCAGTACGTAAGAGCCTCCAAGTACAGAGACTTTTTAAAAAGTGTATTCTCAACAAGGCCACCTACTGTGAACACATCAGATCCATCCTCTGATGCTTTCACTGGCCTCCCCTCAGATTTTAAATCGGATTCAGGGAGCTGTTACTTATACTCAGCCTTATACTTCACTGCCTTGTATGCCAGTGGAGGCATACTTTATCGCCTTGTCCAGACTACATAAAAGATGTGGAAGGGATTTGTTACTCATTACATTTCTCTAAAAAATGGAGCACTCTATGTGAAGAGGAGATCTCATCTCTATGGAGGGGGTAACTTTCTCCAGGGCTGATCTTACACTGTAATGAACTCTGGAAATTTAAAAGATCCACAGAGACCTTGCTGCGTTCACTTGCAAGGCACTGTTCTTTGACCCCATCCTCTCTAATGTTAATATTTAACAAAATACATATGTCAAAAGCAACAGCAAACACAGCACTGAAACTCTACCAAGCAAAGCATGTGCCCTCCCCATGGGAAGCAAGTGAGAGGACACACAGTGTTAGTGATGGCATGCCACGTACAACTGTACGCATTTGTCCATACATATCAAGACAGTTCTGATTGTGCCATAGGAACCTCATGGAATAATACAGCAGCTTTGGGTTGCCTTTGGGAGCTGATCTAGCTCTGAAGCCAGCTGCCAGGCCGGACTCCTTTGCATTTGAATGAACAGGGAGATCTGAGTTAAAGGCAGCCTGAACCTTGAGTCCATATTACCTTGGATCTCATAGCAGTCTAACCATGTGGATAGCACATATATATTTCACCTTTACACTTGAGGTTGTAAGACTTGTGTTTTAGCCAGTGTGCTGTGACACTCCATGCTAGTGGCAGCATTTTAGGTATCTGAGCTCAGTACTCGAGGGATATGACATTTTTTTCTGTTGCTACCTCATCAGAAGCTTGTGGTCAAGTTGATAGCCTGACCCAGGTTTTTTTCAAGCTGTATTTCAACACTGAAATGAACAAGTTTAAGTATTTTCTCAAATAAGTAAGCAAAAGTATTAAATCTTGGTAATAAGAATTTGACAACAGTTTTTTATTTCTGCCATCGAATACAACACCATTACTTCTTTTTTTCCTTCCCAGTCCTTCAATTTTCAGGTACCACTCAAATTGCCCATAAATCTTGGACTCTTAATTTAGAAAACAATCTCTCAATCTCTACCACCTCCTAAAAAGTACTCCTGAAAAATGGTAACTATTTTAAGCATCACATTATGGGTTTTGTTCAGCATTCAGTGCCTATGTTACTGAAAGAACGTTGGAAGAAAAAAGGAAAATGAAAGTCATAAAAATGAAAATCTTAACTGTGTTTAGATTTCTCACAACACATTAAATAGCAAACGTCTCATGTTACACCATTAGATTAGCTGCAATCTGCCAGTTCCACTGAAGTGCTACCACCTACATGCACGCTTTTGTCCAGTGTTTGTGAAAGGTTATACCTGGCAGTAAAACTCATGGTATTTTTGAAATAGCACATATGCAAACACAATACTTGAGATATATGCCGTAACCTTGTGATCATGCTTGTAGCTGTATTTACAGGAACACAGAGGCCTTAGTAATAATATGGCTTCTAATTGCCCCTATACTATTAAGTATGTATACACATAACCAAGACAATCATAATACCTAAGAGCTTATCTAATTAATGGGTGGCTTGTGTCCTACATTTATAATAGATATTTCGGGGCTGGGGGAGGAAACAACAGAAAAAAACCCACGTGTTCTAACTCTTCTATCCTCTACTTCCTATCCTTACGAGCAATTTTTGGAGGCAAATAATTATCTCCTTCCACCCATGATCTGTGCCTTACTTTAGAGGGAATATGTATGTATGTAGGTCTCAGACAGTTTAATGGAAAGTTGAATAAAGAAGCCTTTGCCTGTCTGAAGGTGGCTGCTGGAAATCCACCCTCAGCCCACTTGTCCTTAGCTGCCTGGCAGAAAGCACAAGGGACTCAGTTCTCCCCTTGCTCCAAGGGATTACATGGGAAAGGGAGCAGAATTGCACTTCTAGAGCGCTACTGTGCAAGCACAGAACTATGTTTTTCTTGATGCAGTTACATTCTTATCATGGTGCAACTCTTTAAGTGGCAATAGTTTATTTTAATGCTTGGGTTTGGTTTTTTATTTGGGTGGGGTTTTTTTCCCTTTTGCAGGTATGTGAGATAAAAGCAAGCTATTAATGTTTCAGTGGACATATTTTTAGGAATGACCACTCTACCCATGCTCAATATGGCTGAAGAGAATAGCTGGTGCTCTGGTTACATTATCATGCTTTAAATATTCAAAGGGAGATCCCAAAGGAAACAGAACTCCTTATTCACTTGCTCCCTAATGGCAACTTTAAATTCTGTTTTCTCTATTGTCTTTGCTAAAGACACATGGCTTTGTGCCTTTGCTGTCAGAGCATCGTGTATTGTGCCAACAAAATGCAGTCAGTGCCTAATGTGCATTTACAGAACTTTCAAAGACTGCTGTATATACATTTCTCTTCTTTTTTTTTTTTTTTTTGTGGAGGATATGTGATTTCTTCTATCAGCACAGCAGCTTGTGATGTGATATACAACGGAACATGAGGCCAGTGCAGCCAGATACCTTTTTTCTTCATATTGTATTAAGGGTATGAGTCTGCTTTGATGTCAGGAAAGTTAATAACGTTTAGAGATATAAAAAACAAGGCAGTACTCACTGACTAAGAAAGTAGTACTAGACTGCCTTGCTAGTTTTGGGTTTTACCAACTTTTATATTTCTATAAAAGAAAAAGCTGTTCGGAACTGAGACATGTGTCCTTTTTTTGTACAAATTTGCAGACAATATGTGGAAGAGACCATATGTTCACTCCAAACTTACACCATCTTTTGGTCATTTTATAGCACACAGAAAGGTGTCTTGAAGGGGAAATCCCTAAGGCCGGAATCCCTCTAATCTATCCCACAGAACTCACAGCAACTCCAAACTGAAAACTAATTGGAACTGGGGAAGGGAAGCTAACGCCCTCTCCCTCCTCAGTGAGCATAATTTTACTTGACACATAGCCACATTTTTTTTAGCCTGAAGAGCACAAGGAGAATTCTCAGGGGAAAAGAGCGCTCACTGAACATTGCCACACGGGCCAGCCTGCAGCCAAGAGAAAAAAGAACAGTTTAAGAATTTTGCCTTTCTCACACCTGTCTGTGAATTATTTCAAACATGCTTTTAGTTTCTGACATACACACACTGCTCAAAGCCTGGTAACAAAACAGATCTTCGGCTGTTCAGTTGTAGCCATTACATAATGGAAAAGTGGTTTGGTTTGATTACAGGTAGACTACTTGATTTTTTTTTTTGTCCTTTTATTTTAGGACGAACTCCTAGAATAAATGGACACAGAATTTCAAAGTTAGCTTTCACAGAATATTCACTAGTATTTTCCTGTTATGTATATCATTTTGGGTACTGATGATGATTACTACTATGTATCATGTAATTTATAATGCACCATACAATCCATTTGCTGCATTACTTCAGAGATTGGAAACAGAGGGGCACAAAAAAATGCTTCATAGCTACCATAAGGCATAGTTCTGGGTACCTTCCTGTTGCATTATTTTATCTATTTCCCAAACAGAATATGTTTCTAAAGCAGCTAAATATGCAACAAATAGTACTCAAAAAGACCTAGTGTGAAATTAAAGTGTCAAAATGTGCATTGAAGAGGTTTTAATTCTTAAAGTCTCCTCCTTATGTTCTGAGCATAAGCCTGAGCCTTGAAATCCAGTTTGTTTGTCATCCATACTTTGTAAATGAGGGTTTTTACTTAGTTTCAGGTAGTATTGAGCTTGAGCCGACTTCAGAGTAATGCCCATCTCTTAGGTCAGTCTACAGTAGCCAAAGTCAGCAGTGTGAATGCATAAAACAGATACAGGAACTGGCTGTATTCTTTTCCTGGGCTCATTTGCCTGGCATCCTAAATTAAATACAGACCTAGCCCGAGGAAGTGTCAACATCAAAAGGTTGAGAAGACACTTGTGACCTTATCTTGCCTTTTGCATTCATAGTTGCTCATGATTTTAAAGGATACCTGTAGCATGTGCCCTCACAGAATCTGTTGGGTTTTTTTAAAGTCATGCCCTATCCAGAAGAGGACCATGCCTGCTGGTATCACACTTTAAGTATGGTGTTTAGTAAGGAGATCATAAAATCAATGACTGAAACGCAACCATGAGTATAACTTAGCATAACATCTTTCAGCTGTCTCATGTTCATTTAAGTGACTGAGAGTGAAAATAATGGGAATAAGGTAAACCAGGCCTGTTCCTAACGTGTACCAGAACAGCTAAGTGGGGACTAACATACTGTGTATTACATTGTGTAATGGTTGTCTTTTGAAAGTCAGCATTGCCATGTATTTCTCCATCTCTTATCCAGAGGGCAACATAACTCTCTGTAACTGGGAAATGCTAAGCTTTTAAAACACCTAAAAATGAGGAGACGTATTATCATGATATCATATGATGAATGAAAGATGTGATGCATCCCTCTCACTGCATCTTATTGGCAACATTATAGACTTACATATATTAGGAAATGATATTATTTTCTTAAAGGACAGCATTCTGAACATTGCTTTTGCACCCTAGACATTCATATGAAGTATATCTAGTATATAAATACCATTTTGCTCTGACAAATACAAATGTAAAACTGCTAAAGAGACTGTAATTCACATGGTTATTTTGGCTAAGTATCTGAGAAATAAGCCAATTCAGATTAGTTTCCTTGCAACCTCTATTTTAATGTCTGTACCTCTTTTCTAAAGGCCAGTTCTACTCATGTAAATGTCCCATGATCTGAATTGCATGCAGTAATCTCGAGGACAGAATACGTATTTGGCATCATTTTCAATGATCAAGAGACTTTACATGACATTCTTGTTTAAATGGCATGAAAATCAGAGTTAAGTGCTGTGTAAATGAGGGCAGAATAGAGCCCTTTGTATCTCATTTTCCAACTGCCTGGGATCATCTGGAGGTATAACCACATAAATCCCCTGAGGATATGTCTCCAACTCTCTCCCTTAACATGCTGTTCCCTGATCACATTGGAAATCCACTCAATTTAGATTTAATCTCGGCAAAATCTACCCAGGACTTCCTTTCTAAATTTGCTATACTCTCTTTTGGGCACTTTTTTGCTTAGGCTATTATGTTTAGCTGCATTTTTGCTGAGACATCCTCAAACCTGTTTCTCTGTGGGGCTACCTCTGTGTGTCAGGAGCGTGGGGGTCTCTAAAAATTAGAGATGAAACCATTGCCTTAGTCTCCAGTATGGAAGCATGTTGCTTCCGCTGTAACTGCTGCATGATGTTATGATTGTAACTTCTCCCTGCCTTATTTTACTTACCTAAATAAAGCCATAATGTTTTCCAAATATTTTTTGTTTTACTATCTAATCTTTCTAAGTTAAGGCTCTGCATTGTATGAAGCAAAAGTCTTCCTAAGCATGGGAGACATATTTGTGAGCATTTTCCCCACCCAAAAAGGAAGCTCTGAGTTTGTAATGAATGAGTATAGTAAATTTACAAGCATATAATAAATGGCAAGTTGCATGTGGAGAAAAGGAAAGAGGCACAGAGACAGATGGATTTATAGAAATTCAGCTTTTAATGTGTTGTGGTTTTCTTTTTTTTTAATTAAATCATTGTAAGCAGTAACCGGCTGTAGTATTATTCTTCACTGTGTAATCTGCAGAGTGAAATGTAAACAGGGGGTCAGGCTCTCCTGTGGCCATATGACCCTCTCAGCAGGAAAAGGGGGCATAGAGAGAGGCTGTGCACAGGGACGCGTACAAAGATATTCATGAGCTGGGAAATTTTGCAGCAAAAAATAGCTTTCCTGCATAGTCAATGGTGCATAGCGCTCGGTTTAAAAACCCTTATTAAATTAAGAGGAGCTTTCTGCATCCACCAGCCTTTGCCACTGCTGCTGTGTGTACTTCCATAATGTTGTTGAGAATACTGAGGCTTAATATCAACTGGAAGGGTTAGAAAAATGCAATAACATTCAGATACAACTTGATTACTGACGGAGCAGAGATACAGAACATGAGAACTGATATGTCTGGGGAATTTAGCTCTTCTGAATCTCTTTGTTCCTAAAAAAATTCTTTCTTACATAAATAAATGTCTATCTGTATGTATATATGCATTCCTTTGTCAACACAGGAAGATGGAGGGATTGGCAGCCAGGCATTATTCAGTATGTTAATTATCTAATGTTTTCTGTTCTTTAAAATTCTCTTCATTTTTTTTCCTTTCTTTTCTTTTCTTTCCCAGCTTAAAAAGCTGAGCCCATTTTTTGCACGCTGATCAGAGTTCTCACACTGAGTGTTTAATACAGCATATTTTTTAATTCACAAGCATACTCTTTCTGTCATTGCTGTAGTCACTACAGCTCTGACTACCTTTTTTGTTGTGGCTCAAACATCTTTTCCCCGCCGTATTTTTACACGATAACAAACCTTTATTTATTTCTTCATTTATTATTTTAAGACCCAATATAGCTTTCCACCCAAAATACCCATTTTTACATAACCTTGAGATGCCTATTCATTCTTCCTCAGGAGGAGTTCAGGGGAAAGGTGCAGTGCCCCTCTAAATCACAAATGAAATGAATTTGTTGGCTTGAATAGTATTTCTCCTTTCAACCCTCCGCACATTTCAGCGCATTCCATTAGTCATTGTTCAAATGAGGCTGTTCTCCGACCCCAGAGGCAGGGGAGGAGGGACTTTGGGGTTTAAATGAGTTTGCCGATCAGTACATAGAGGCACATTGTTTCTCATCTTATATTTTGCATGTTCTGTTTACAGAAAATAACCCTGGTTCCCAGTACCAGTTTCAGGTTTTGAGCATACAGTATGTTTGATGCAGCTAATTTAAATAAATGACTTTCACATTTAAGCAATTAAACCTATAATTAGCACTGTTTGAATGAACTAATCAGCTAATACCCTATGACACACAGTTCTTTTTTCCCTCTAAATATTTTTAAAGGGAAAGGAGAGAGATTTATAAAAAATTATAGGTGATGCCGTAAAAAAATATGCTTTGATTCACGGAAATTACAAAACAACACCACAAACTATTTAGACCAATGTTTTCCTTTTGCCTTCCAGGGAATGTGGAATTAGGCACACTCATTTCCTCTGAATTCAGTGGGAAAGACAGCAATAAACAAAGTAGTGAATCTTTTTTAAAAGGACAAAAACTTCTTCCGCTCTTGCGTGGTTTTAAAAATACCCAAACACACTTCTAGAGCCACTCTGTATTCACTGGGTTTTAAAACGTGTGCATACATCTAACCCAGTGGTCGGAGAGCTGCATAAGCTGTACCCTTGGGAGATTCCCTCTAACTGGCAGAACGTTAGCCGCTCTCAATAAGATGGAAATTTATTAGGAGGAAATTATCCTGATGTCCTCTGAAAAACAGCATTCCTGATAAAAATCTTGTTCTCTGACAGCAGCCTAACAAGATACATTTGTTAGCTGGTTTTGTTCCTTGGACTCATCTGTTAATTTTAATTCTTCTGTTCCACGGCTGTGTATTTTCCTTCTCAGGCAGACATGATCTATGTGTGCTCACTGGAGATTGAGATGTTGGGGGTGAGAGGGCAGAGAAGTTTAGGAGAAAGCTAGTCCTTTTTTTTTTTTTCCTTTTCTTTTCCTCCACTTAAAGTGGAAAAAATGCCCTTACATTTTTATTAAAGTTTGAATTTGTTAATAAATGCTGTGCCTCTTTGAATCTGTATTACTATAGATTTCTATTACTACAGAAACATGTATAATTTATCATACAATTCTTTTCTTCAGCTTTGTTGTCCCTAAAAGTCACAGCACCACACACTGGCCATACAAGTCACACCACATACCAGTATTTTACTTCTCCCTCTCCCTGCCCCAAACATCATTAAATGCCTTTAAATGATGCAAACAGATTGAACATCCTTGAGTTGTTCAACTCTGACAATCCTCACTGCAGCTCCACTGAGGATGGGATTCAGCACCCTTCTCGCCAGCCTAATTTTGACTTGAGTCTCTGCCTCATGTGTGGCTCAGGCTGGAAGGTTTTCAAAGAAGGAATCTGGATTTTTAGTGAATGAAACTGGTATCAGGATCCCTCCCCCTAGCATTATGACAAAGTTAGTAGGTACATAGTGCTCTAGCTGAGCAGAAAGGACAATAGGAAGATGGCAGGTGGTCTTTTGTGGTTATACGGCTCACCAAAACTAAAGTGAACCAGTTTCTAGTCCTGAAACTTGCATCTCAGGCCTTTACACTTTTAGGCAAAGGATTTGACTACCTATTCATTTCCTATGGTGCCAGTCTTTCTGCCTAATGCTTCCAAATGTTTCCTCCAGCCTGGACTGGGGATAGATAGGAAAATAATTTCTTCCTTGGCTCTACTTCTGAAAATCAGGGCAAAGGTATTTGAAGCACTGACAGTTCTCATGGTAGGTGAAATCTGAAGGAGTGGCAGATGAGCAACAGCTCAGGGAAATCAAAACCTAGGTATTTGAAGCTGGGCGTCTAATCACTGAGGCACTCCAAACTTGAGGAATTCCCAAATTTTAGCCATAATCTTCTATGTTTTGGAGCCTGTACACAAACCAGAAGCATTTATGCCCTATTTTTTTTATACACATAAAACAGGGGAACTCATCTGTCTTACAACAGATGCCTCCACTTGAGAGGCATACTGTCTGTTGAAGAGATACCCAGGTATGAACATGCTTTCTTGAGAACCTTCCCCTATGGTAAGAAAATCCTGGGTACTGATACTCTGCAACAGTTGGAAGGAGGTGGCCCCGCAGGCCACTCCATGGGATCATAGTCTTGCAGGTTCTCTGGAAACCTGAACCACAATCACCCCATGTTTCTCCCAGGATGCAGATCAACTGGACCTTTTCTCAGCACATGTCTAACACACCTTTCAAGGTCTGCTAGGGAAATGCTCCTAAGTTAGTCTGGTCACAATTTTACAGATTTGGCTTGGAAATAAAGTGGTTTTGCTACTAGGAAGCTCATTATTTCTAGAGTAGAATGAAAACTGGAAAAGTTCAAAACTAAATTAATATATTTTTTCTAAGTAATAATCTCTGTATGATATAAAATGGTGACTGTTCTGATGAAGTATTGACAGCCATTAACCTCTGAATGCAATTCTTTAAATACCAGGAAATATCCAGTTAAAGCAGCTTCTGTAACATACCTAACTCCTACACAGCACCCCAACCTATCACTTTGTTAGGGTCTACGCCTCTCCAGTGCTGTTAGCAGAGTTGACCTCATGCAGCAAAAATTATATCTGCAAAAATATTCTAAATACTATCCTGGTTGGTTCAAAGTTTAAAATTCTACTTCGAAAAGTAGAAATGCTGTTTTCAAAACTATTCTGCTTGTTGTTTCTATTCATTGTTTCCATGGCAGAGCTGAAAAACTATTGCAGCTGTGTTTTGGGTGGTCTATTGTATACCACTGTTGGTTTTGATTATTACATTCAACACTCTCTTGGTATGTGTTTCACTGTCCCACTGTCTCCACACAAATAAGGAGTGGTGCTGCCTCCACCCGTTGTTTATACAATTGCTCTACCGTTACAAAGTGGGAAACCTAACTTTTTCCCTCTTCTGTTTAAGGGGCTCACATGTCCATACACTGGTTCCTAGGGGTGTGCCCTAAACACTAGGTTATAGCTTAGTATTTAAGGGGCATCATTCTATCCTTCTGTCAGGAAAAGTCCTGGAGCCAAAGTAAAACATAGAAGAAGGAGCATAATTCAATGTCCAACTGACAGCTGGCTAAGATGAAGACACCAAGCTTCACTGTTTGTTTTATTACCAGATTAAAACCAAACCGAGACAACCCAAAACCAAGGAGTACAGAAAGACAGGCTAAGGTACTGCTGATCTGATGTTTAAACATGCTCTTACAAAGACCTTCTGCTAAAGTCCATCACGTAATACATAAAGCATTTGCCAGGAATATACTGCTCAGTGTAATGGAGACTAACTTTCAATAACACGTATTTAAATGTCTGCATTTGGACATTGCTCTACAAGATGTGATTTATTAAAGACTCATAACCCTCAGAACTGAGTTATGAGTAATTAAAATACAGACTGCTGGTTGTGAGATATGCACATTGTTTGCTGCAGAAGACAGGAAAATAAAAGTGCTTCCTTGAACCCAGAATTGTGAAAATGAGTGACTGTGGATGTAAAATTAGTGGTTACCTGTATAAAATGGCACTTGTAAATGCAGTCTGTCTAAGCTGACTGGCAGAACTCGTCTTGTCCTGTAGAGCAGCTAGCAAGGATCAGAGTAAATGAAAACTGCATTGCGGCTTGTCTTCTCCCACTTCGCAATTATCAGCATTTGACCTTATGCAGCTGAAGCAGGACTTTGTAGCCTAGCCATAAAAAACATCCTTTAGAAACCTGCACCTTGAAGTAGGCCTGGGACAGCTGAGAAACATGTACCTGGAATCAAAAGAAACTGATGGCTTGCAACAGTCAACAGAAAAGTTTCTTATGCCACATATTTTTCTTAAACTATGCAGTCTCCTGTGGGTTTAATTACTTGATGTAAGTGTTCCCATTTTTATTTTGGTTTTCTTTGTCCAGTTTTCAGCAAGAATGGGAAATCTGTAAAGGCAGGATTTTTAACTCAAACTTCAGATGTTTGTCTGAAACTCATCCAAGTCTCCAGGTCAGTTCTGGTAATACTGTTAAATGATCTTTTGTATTTAAGATCTTCAATCCTTGATTTAGATGAAGCCATGATAAAGTCAAAATAAAATAAAAAACCTGAACAACATTTGAGCATTATTTAAGGAAACTCAAATTAGGACCAATTCTCAGGATGGGGCACCACATCCTTTTATATCCTAAAAAAATAAAAAAATCACTAAGCTTCTGTATTCATGAGAAACAGAAGTCTAACCTACTCGGCTTAACAGTAGAAAAGGAGTTGGTTGAGCACCTGAATGGACATTACCTCTGGGTTAAATGGGGATGACTACAAGCCACACAGATCATGTTGTGATTGTGAACACCACTGCCTCTTATCTTTCCTCTGACTATATCTAAGTCTTGAATACATATTTCAAGGAACTGTGACCTGAATTCAGATGATTGATCACAGTAGCAGTAGAGTAAACTTTCAGTATATCTTCACATTGACAGTGAACCTGATATCAAACTTTAACCTGCAGCACTTTGCTTTCCTATAAAATAAAAACATTCTGTCCTAAATCACTGCTTTTTCAAAGCCAGAAACAAAACAAAAAAAAAAAGTCAGCTCCTTTTTGACTGGCTGCATTGATTTTCATATAATTCCAAGTTTCTTATCTCTCTGATTTCCCATGAACTCCCTTTTACCTTTCCTGATCTCCCTTGAAACCCTGGCAGAATATCAGCAGATCTGATAGTTTCTTCTGGGCTAGCTGCCACTGCCATATTTTATGTACTTGAGGGTTTCTGTGGGATTGATGACGCACAATACATCATTGGGCTGCTGTGACCAAACAAGGGTTGTGTGCTGCAGCTTCCCCTAGGATCTTGCCAGAATTGCTGAGACTTATCAAGGGGCTGAAGAAAGATGAGTAAATGTTGGTGAGGGAACAGTGTTGAAATGGAGTAGATGCTGGGTAGGAGGAGAGGTCTAAAAACAGTGGCAGGGAAAGAGTTAGTAGGTGTTTCAGAAATATCTGAAATTGAAGAGAAGACAGAAATATTCTGGTTCAGGATATAAGATATAAGGAATCAAGATATAAGGAATGGGCTATTAGGGGGAATTGAATAGAATCAAAGGAAAAGAAAAAGGTGAGTTTGGATTAAGAGAATGATGATTTAGGGGCAGGATGATGGTGAAGAGTAAGCTTCATTAGAATTTAGTAAAATAAGTGCCTTTGTATCGATGTCTTTGGCTGAACTGAACTATACTGTCCAACCTTTGTGAAACAGCCAGTCCTTAACTGTGGTCCATTGCTGTATGTGGTTATTAGTGTTAAACAATGTATGATGAGGATTATGTCTAAACTGCAGGTCAGTTGCATTTCAGGATCCCATGGGCAAGCCTTGACTTCCTATGAGCCGTGGGTGCAGTGATTTCCTAACCCTGTGTTGCGAAGGCAATAGAGCATGCTGTCTGCCCCTTTACCTCACTGCCAGCAGAAGATCCAGCTGCATGAACTGCCATGTATGACATCAGAAACATCAGTTTGGACAGCTGGACAATCAGTGCTACAAGACACACTGGAAAGCGCATCATCTGCCATTATATGCACTGCCAGATTCCACTCATCTGATGCTCTTATGATATGTGTAGGAATGGCAGAATATGATTTGAGCACAATGTCTATGGAAATGCCATTCTGAAATTAGCCATAAATGATGTCAAGCTGTATGCATGATATATGCTCCCAGTTTCTTACAGGAAACACCATTAACTTAAATTTTTGGTTGTTAAACTTCATTTAACACCATCATATACTGTAAAAATCTGAGAAATAAGCTAGTACAGTCACTTAGCTTGCTATCCCAGTCTCCTACCTCATTCTCACCTCTTGCCTCTTCATCTCAATGAGCAATCTCTTTGAAGAATGGTTGTGGGAGATGCATGAAGAAACCAAATAGATGCAAATAAAAAGTTTTCAGGAAAAGGCAGAGGAGTCTCTCCTTTTTTATATTATGGCCTCATTGCTGCACTCTGAGGCTGTAAGGACAAGTGCAATATATCTCTTTGTAAAACCTTGCATTTTACCTAAAGTGGCAGGTACCTGCTTTTGCTTCAGACCAGAAATACAGTAAGATTTTTCCAATGTGACACAATTTGATTGTTTTGAAAGAAGGAAATTAATGTGAGTTTGAATTTTAGAGTAACCAAAGTGGCAAAGGCTTAAAATTATGCCATAGCGAACATATTTACAATTGAGACCTTCTGGGAAGTGTGAAAGAGGTAACAGCAGTAAACATACAGAAATTAGTCTGGACAAGTTTTCAACAGGGGAACTTTATTTTAACATTTCCTCTGTACCAATTAATAAAAATGAAACTTAAATATGGAATACTTCAAAAAACTATTATTGCCTTTGACTTATTTGCAATCAGATGTGTTCCCTGAAACTACTTAGAAAACCTGAGCTGCAAAATGGAGGTGCGACTGCTGATCATACAGAAACTGCCTGGCATCTACCCTGCAAAGGGAATAGTAACAGCAAGGAGAAAACCTCCTTAAACTTGCTTACATTGACTGGTTATGTACTGATCCTGACACCCCCATCCCATTGTGCTCTTCTGTTACTCCAGCAGAAAACTAAATGAGCATAGATATGGCTGGCAGCACTTTGGACAGTCCCAGTTCTGAAAATCTAATTTCAGTTCATCAAAATGTGAAATGACTGGATTTATTTTTTTTTTAATGGCAAATGTCAGTGTAGACTTAACCGAAGGCGTGTGAACACCTCCTTTGTTTTGATTTCTACATAACACATTACTAGCTAGGGTGCAATTATAATGTATGTATATACATGAAATACTTAAGGAAATTTTCAGTGCTCATGCTGTCAATGTAAAACAGCTCTGTAATTGTCCTTATTATGTTCATAATTAGTTAGCTGAGTAAATGTCCCTTCTCACACGCTATTCATTCATCCTTCTCCCCCAAATCTTAAGATTTTAAGTTTAAAAATGCATAAACCTAGAATGTTGTGAGTTAGAATTGTCATGCCTGAACTCAGTCTGAAATTTCATATCAGGTTAAGGACGAGACGGTTTTAAAATAACCAGCATTGTTGCGCTGCCCTTTCTAGCTCAGACACAGGGAAGTTTGGCTGCTGGTCCTGTGGTAATTTTACTTGCTTTTTTGCTTTTGTAAATTAACACAAATGTCTTGTTGGTTAATTCAAAACCGTTTATGTTCCCTCCAAAATTTCTATCTTCATTGGATTCACATCTGTAGTTTTATTTAATATGAACCAGATGTTGAAATCAAGGCAATGTTTATTAGGTTGCTTGCACTGAAGACAGCTTGCTACAGACTGTGTTGTGCCAATTCACTTCTGGGTACAGCGTCAGGCAGAAATAAAGTATGCTGGAGATTTTTTCTGTTTCTCTAATTAGAAATAAAAATTCTAATCAAAAACCTTCAAACTTCAGACTTCACAAGCAAAGAGATACGGACAAATGTACATAAAGTTCCACAAGCTGTTGTACTTCATACACAAAACATTATGCTGTTGTTAAAACTGCAGGCTGTTAATACACCAGTGTGAATGGGTATGCCCGGCTGCAGAATCTGCGCGATGGGATGGTGCTGAGAAGACAACAGACAGCAGAGAGCAGAATGCGCTCTTAGAATCAAAAATCAAAGCTAGTGATGAGAGCAGAAACTGGGAGATGCAGCTGCTGTCATTGAGCAGCTGGTTGGTGGTGTCCTGCCTCCATGAGAGGCAGCAGCTCCTCATGTGGGCTGAGTTACAGCTCAGAGGGAGCTTAGATCTGCTGCTTCTCCAGATATGTCAGCATCTTTCCATGCTTTCTGCAATATGTGCATGTTGGACATGTTTAAGATGCATCTGGTGGGTTTCAAATACTGAATTAGACACATGGTCACTTTTTTGGTCACTGTTTGGACATAGGACACTGAGTATCATGCCTACAAGGTATGAGACGTAGAAGGAACAGAATTTATGACACAGAAGAGATAAAGATTTATTCAGTGTATATTTTGCTTAGACTCTATTTTTCCATGAAAAATCATTATTCACTAAAAGGAGAGGCACAGCCAGTCTTTCACCCTCATGAGCTGGAACATTTTGCTCTTGCAGCATAATCAGATTTTCCAAGCAAAACTCCTGGTTATTTCAGTCACATTTATGCAGCCGTACAAGGCCTTGGCAAAATTCAAGCACTGCAGAGCATGGTAACATTTCAAAGTACAAAATTTAAATCAATAATACATACTTAAATTTTAAAGGCCAAATTAAAGAACACATTGTGTCTACAAAATATGCATACAAGTAACTGATCTTTTTTTCATGTATTGAGTGTACAATCTGCAACAGTGTACAAGGTACCTGCGACAGTGATACCCAGAATCTCGGTGGATCATATTCAGCATGCTTTCATTTCCTGGCAAGTTTTGGCTTGTGTTTTGCAAGTGCAAGGATCTGAGCTTAAGATCAAATCTTTATAAATGGAGAATGAGTTAGAAACATGAAATAAAAGAGTTTAGCAAAATCTGTGTAGGAAATAACATTTTCCAACATGCATTTCTTTCCTATTGGTTCTGACTTGGGGTTTAAAAAAATTAGAAAATTAAACAGAGTTGCCACTGCATATTTTGTAGTAAGGCCTACCTGTTGGTTCAAAGCAACAAGGTGAATGCAGTATAGGCTTTGATGGGACCTTGGCCCAGTTATACAATAAAGGCCTAATTACAAGATGCAAATTGCTGACAAATTAATCCTGCCCTGGTACCAGGCACAGAATTTCTGAGCCCATCATTCCCTTTCGCACCAGTTCTTGCGTCTGTCCATCACTTGTTCTGTTTAGTATGTGTGTCTGTGCTGTGCAAGATCCAAATACTGTAAGCCATAATTTCCTGAGGTATAACTACATTTCTGCCACTGACTGCCTCCGTCATTCATCTCTCTCATACCTCTTCCACCTCTAAAATGGGGAGAGACCCATTGCAGGGTTTTGTCGTAGTGCTAATCACCACAGTGTCTTTATGAATGCTTATAAAGCGCTTTGAAGATGAAAATTGCCAAAGAAGTGCTAGGGATGATTATTATAAGTTAATGAATAAATTTCAACATGTATTTGATTGCCAGGTAATTCAGAAGGGAATCACCAACCCTTCCCTCTCTTCGAAGACGAAAAGTTGACAGTCAGCTAGTTGCTAATTAGCACTCAGCTGAAATGCCTCCAAAGCTGAGTGCTCCCAGTTGAGTCCTTTAAAAAGTAAGCTTTCAACTAATTGAAATATGCTGAAAGTTGAGCAGTGGGTGAGGTGTGTAACAGGTAGATCAGTACGGTAGCGCTGGGTATATACAAGGAATATTCAGCTTTTCCAGATAGGGACTAGAACTTTTGGGGGAAATGCCAGCCAAAATGAGCACCTCTTGCTCATATTCATGCATCTGTTTTCTTTCTGAGGCCCAGTGTGTAATCTCTCACAGGCAGTCTATGCTGCCATGTATTTGTGACAGCAGGGAGGAAGAGAGGAAGTGTTGCTTAAAGACTGTGTTGAAGTCAGGTGCTGGTTATTTCTTGCTGTGTTGTGGGGTGGTTATAATGATTCTTGCTTCAGACTGAGATAGACTTAAGAAATTTGGAATAACATTGTGCAATACATTAGAGCGGAGTGACCGCCACCAGCTTCTAATTCTCATTCCCCTTGTCTGTAAGGGAAACTCGTGTATCCGAGAGGCTCAGACTCTTCAGGCCCCTATGTCCCTGCCTTGTTTTTCACTGCAGGTTCAGTCTCCCAGACCACAGCCTGCTCCTGTCGCCTCCCCCACCGCTGCTTTGGATTTTTTATTTTTTGCCTTTGGCTGTCTGCCAGTGCTATAAACCGCAGCGCTGTCTTCTCTGCTGCTGAAGGCTGTTTTCTTCCTCAGCCACGGGGAGATGGCTGCAAGAGGCAAATGACAGGAATTTCACCCCTTTCTTTTCCCTGCTTGACTGCTCTGGATTCAACATCCTCAGCATCAGTTCTTCAAGCTTTCTTCAGGGAAAACACACTCAGCTAAACTTGTTGAGTTCTTCGGGTGAAGAATCTCAGTTGCTTCAAATAACACTTACCAGCATTCCCTCTCTTCCAGTGATTCCTTTTCTTCCCAAACCTCAGAAGCATACATGGGAGTAAGGAAAAAAACCCTCAAAAATGTGTAGAGTGGGAAGCTACCAAGGCAGATGTTTAGAAATGATTCACACAAAAGGAACTCTGTAGTTCAAAAGGGGCCACAGGCAGGTATGAATGTTATGAAGGAAAAATGGGAGAAATGGAGTGAACACAGAAAAAAGAGCAAGATGGAGCAAACCAAGAAAGAAATATTCTTGAAGCTGCTGGATTCTCGAAAGCAGCCTCTGTGATGTTCTCAGAGAGTTAGCAAAACCAAGGTATAGAAAACATTTTTAGCATTTTACTAGTCTGGAAGATGATCTGGTTCTGTCAATTGTGCAGGTGTTCTTTGGCATCCGGAGGTTACTGCAGCCTAGCAAAGCTTCCCTGGAGGTCAAGGTCTGACTATTTCACACTTGGGATCTCATCATCTCCTCCCTGTACCTCATGGAGCAATATCCATTGACAAAAATCCTTTCGGGCATGGTCACAATGTGCTTTGTAGTTAACAGTGCCAAGGTCTAGTGCAGGGTAGATAGAAGCCTCCCATGAATGCAGTCCACTCAGAGTACCACACTGACAGCACAGCCAGGAGCAACGTGAAGCCTCTAGTGGTTGAAGTCTCTCGCGAGCTGAAGAGCCAGACCACAGCTGCGAGCTTCTGCAGACCAGCATCCCCTCTGCATTAGGCACAAGCAAAGGACACTTAAAACACACCACATACTGACTTACCATAGCTTAATTGAAGAGATGGTAAGTCAGTTTGTCCTCTGTATCTTACTATGTTTAGAAGACCCATCAGCGTAACACCAAGAAATGATTTGCACCACTTTGACTCTGTCTCATGTTTTCTTCCCCAGCTCTGTCTGCTGCAGGTGCTGTGCATGTACTGTGTGGGTAAAGCAGACAGACTACTTGGTCAGAGTTGGGGAGACTCCTCAAGACTGCATTCAGCTCAGCATTCATGAAGTTCCAAGACAAAATTTAATATCCATTTTGACTGCATAGTAAGATATTGTGTACATTGTAGAACTGAAAAGTATTTGAAATCCCTTTTGTGTTATCATCTATTCAGAGGTACTTCTAGCATCATTGATGAGTGCTGGAGCTATAATTCTAATCCAATAGCACTAAATAGGTGAAGAGAATTCTTAGAACTGCCATATGTATCAAATTATCATTATATGTAATTTATGCAAGGTAGGTTTGAGTTTGCAGAAAGCCTGAAGCAGTTAAAACATGTGGACCCTACTTGCTGCACTGTAAACTCTGCAACACGGTTGTTTGTGTGGGCCCCACTTACAGATTTCTGAAAAACCTTTCTGGTAAAAATAATCATGTTAATGGCAGAAAAAGACAATTATCATGACTGAGAAAACCAATGTAGCCTACATGGAAAAAGCCTGGAAGCGTGTATGAGCCCAGCAAATATTTTTAACAATGGATTAAACAGATTTATTTAGTTTCCTGTCCACAAATGTCTGTGAAAAGACAGCATTTTCCGGTATATGTTTTTTATTTCAATACATTAATATTTAATGCAAACAAATTACAGCTTCTAGATTTCTTATAAATTGCAAGCATCTGGTACACTCCATTCTATAGCTGCAGAAATTAATGGCAGTATTCAGTTCTGAAACCTGTCAAAATCCTGCGTTTAAGCTTAGCAGTTGAGCATATATTACAGATGATGGGGTAATGCTGGTGCTTCTTCACTGTGCACCTGAACTTTCGATAAACAAATTTCATTTAGTTACTTATGAGTATCCACAGGAAAACAGCTTTGTTCTCTTACCTAAGGTCATTCCATTAACAGTCTTCAATGCCATGTGGGTGTTGTATAAACAAAGGACAGTTCAAAAAGGCAGTTTTGTTTTTATTTTTTCAAGCAATTCATGTTTTCTTGAGTGTTCTCAAGAAATCTCATTTCAAGCACCTCTAAGGTTTTAGCTCTTCATATGTTGTGTGTCTTTAACTAAAATCAGTCTCCCTGTCTTTTCAACAGCTACAAACCACCTTAAATGTATCCTTGTAAACCTGATTACTGAGACTGCACAGTCAAGGCATACCAGGGATAAATACAGCAATTACACCTATTTACAGCTGTATCTCTTCCCTGCATTATTATTATTATTATTACTACTAAATGATTATTAAAAATAGTGCAGCCTTCAGAGGTATTTCAACTGTCAGCTTGGCAAAGTGAGGGCCGTGCCTAGGTTGTGTGTGGTTTTTTTGGCAATGCTGGTGCCATGACAGTGGGCAGTGTGGGCGCCTTCACAGTGGAGGCTGTGCAGAACCCCTGTTCTAGGGGCTCAAGTAACAGTAACAATAAGAAGGCAGCACCTGATTGCCTGTGACAGCACAAACAGCAGAGACAGATGACAAACTGCTCTGGTTCACACGTTCTCGCTCCCTGCTTGTGTCCTGGAGGAAGTTTCTGCTGTAGGTTTTTGGTCTTTCTATTGTAGCACATCCTAGGTACTAATAGGCATTGCGGGTTTCACACTGATGGGTGCAGAGGAAGAGGACCTACACCCTTCCACACTTCATCCTGAAATGAAGAGAAACCGTCCTCCAGAGCAGTCAGAGTGGAGTCCTTGACTTAACGTGGGTCCTTCAGTTTCTGCCCAGGAGAGGGCAATCCAGCACCCAGACATCACCCAGCTCAGCGAACCACGTCTTGAGCCTCCTTGGGGCGTCGGAGGCCTGTGTGTTGGTGCCTGGCCAGAGGGACATGAAACACGCTCTGTCTTAGCTTGTGGGGTCTGACGGCACACTTTGACCCAGCCCCCCTTCCTCAGCTGGGAATCACAGGCCTGTGTCCTGTTGCCTCTCTGCTCTGGTGTGCCATCTCCTTTTGTGTTCACCTGAAGCAGAGGTTTCAGGACTGGATAACCAAGGTGGGGTCACAGTCCCTCCTTTCTGTGCTCTGAATGCTGGAGTGACGCTCTCCACTTTGAGGCACAGTGGTATTTGCACGTGCATACACCAGGGTAAAGGCAATTCTGCACAAGCTGTTCTGTCGCCTGTTTGGAGCCGCGCACACAACAACTACAAACATAGTCTGATTTTCAGATTTGGGAAGACTAACTAGTCTCTTCCTCTAGTTTTCCTCTACCTCTTTTTTCCTCTGCTCACATTAAACTTTCTTTCCATATTAAGGAATTATTGATTGTCCTAAATCTTGGACCAGGTATTTGCCTTTGACCCCAGAGCCATTTCAGGCAGTTTGATGCTAGCGGTGTGGAGGTTTGGAGCAGCCCAGGCAGGGAGCTGCCTGCTCACCCCTAACTGGCACTCTGGGGGAGCACACGAAACATTGAAGGCAGCAGATCCAAGTGGGAATCAAGATGACACTGTCCCTGTAACTTTCCTTGCCTTTGATTCTGCCTTCCGTTTTACTGTTCTGCGCATCACACTGGTCTAGATGATAACAGGCAACTGGAAGTGCTGCCAGAGCCTGTAATTAGCAAGTTCCTACCCTGGGACTTGGCTCTTCCCAGTGGGCTGTAGGTGTGTGGCAATTTGCCAGTTAATCAATGGGAATTATTAAAAAATCACTGTATATTTTTGCTTTGCACTAGACCCATACACAGAAGCTCCTGTCTGAGGTGGGGAGGAGTATCTGTGGTTCCCAATCATGGAAGCAAATCATTCACTTCCTGTATTCCTAGTTTGTCCTTCTTTTTTAAAATAATTTTAAAGCAACCTCTTCCTTCCACCTCACCCCAGCCTCAATGAAATACAGTAATGTTATAGCCATGCTTAACTTCCCGAAACAGCGAATTTTAGCCTAGAAAAGTCCTTATAACTGATTTGAGTTTTCAAGCTATTCCAACTTCCACTATTTTAGACGACAAAAAGCAGCCTAATATGTTTTTTGAGCAAATATGTTTTACTTTGGATTTGCTCTGCAAACAAAGTAAAATCCGTAACATGACGGGTTGATTATTTTTCTTTTTTTTGCATTTATTTAAGTAGGTGGTATTTCAGTTACAAAAATTGTGTATATTAGTGTTGTAACTGCATAATTGTGGGGTCATTTTGTTTTAGGCTTTAAGGTAGCCTTGCTGGGATCTCTTAAAATACCAGGAAGATGCAGGGAACTTTTCTCATAGGCACAGGCTTCTCCTATGGCCAGTGAATGCTGGCAGAGTACTGTCACTGTCACTGCCACACTATTGAGCCAAATGTTATACATGCTATTTACTGAACTCAGCACCTCCTATGATGGTACTGGCGTGACAACATAGCGTTGCTCCATAACTGGGGAGCATTTAAAGATAGGAGTGGAATACCCATGTATTATCTGTTGTTTTGGTGTTTAGTGACAGAATCTGTGGGAAGTCTATAAAACAGCTCAACACGTCACTTCTTGTGGAAACTGTGAAACCATAACAATGTACAGAAATAGTGTTGCTAAACAGCAACTGGTTCGTCTAAGACAAATAGTGATCCAGATCAGTGGTCAGTAGAATAAAATGATGAACTTCTGTATTTTACCATAGAATCATAGAATTGCAGAATGGTTTGGGTTAGAAGGGACCTCAAAGATCATCATTTCCACCCCTCCTGCCATGGGCACATACACCTTCCACTATATCACGTTGCTCCAAGCCCTGTTCAACTTGGCCTTGAACATTTCCAGGGATGAGGCATCCACAACTTCTCTGGGCAACATGCGCAGGGTCTCACCACCTTCACAGGGAAGAATTATTTCCTGATCTCATCTAAATCTCCCCTCTTTCAGTTTAAAGCCATTCCCCCTTGTCCTATCCCTACATGCTCTTGCAAAAAGCCCCTCTCCTGATTTCCTGCAGGCCCCTTTAGGTACTGGAAGACTTTTCCAAGGTCTCCTGAGAAGGGAACCCAGTGTTTTCCAGATTTAGATAAATGCCAGTGAAAACTGCAGTTTTCCGTAGCTGCCTTAAAATATTCCTACATTCAGTTGGGTTTGAATTAATTTTTTGGCAGTGGATGAAGCCATATCATGCTCAAGTATGTTTCGGGATTCTTATATCAATTTAAGAAATGCAATGGCGCGTGCCTTGGTTTCCCCATCTGTGAAATGGGCAACCCCACAGTGCTCCTGCAAGGCACCCCGGCTGAGAGCTGATGTGACTGCGGCTGATTGTTATTCTCTTAATCATATTAGTTAACTAAATCTGTTCCTAGAGTGGTTCCATTTGCTTGAATGAATTTACATGAGAGATTAATTCAGCTCTGTTTATTGTTGTTTTTACATTTATTCAGTACTGTAAATAGTGCCTGATACTTTACAGCTGTGTCTGAAGACAGCCTGCGCTTCAAGGGCTTTTTTTGTACAGCTAACTTGGAGGCTCCCCTCCAAAACCTCACGCTTCCCCATGCAGCGCATGAGCCCATTTTGTTTCCTCTGGATTTTGAGGACTTTTCGTTCACGTGGTCTCCTCTCCCAGCACTTTCCTGCAAGTATGATTCAACAGATAAAGTTCATCCTTCACCTCCGAAGGGTGACTACTTCCCCTTTGCCCTTCCCTCCTCCTTCGGACGCCCCTCGTCCCCCAAGTTTTAGACATGTTTCCTCTGCAACGTTCTCTAAGCGTTACAGGGCTATCCGGAGCAATGGTCCCGGAGTAGGGACCGGCTCCCACCTGGCCGCTGCCGCCACCCTACAGCCCCACGGCTATGTTTAAGACTGTCCATGAACACATGCTCCCAACCCGGCGGAAAGGGGCTGCCAGCAGCTGTTCGGCGGGCTCGTTCTCCTACCCGGCTCTTTGTGTTTTCACATCTTGCCGGAGGTTTCTGTTACCAGCATTTGCCAGCTCCCCATTGTGTGAAGTGCAGAGGACGAAGGCTGTTTCTTTGTGCCGGCTCCCGCTCCCCGTCCCCAGCCACACCGCTGCCCGCCCTCCCGTCCCCCCAGACTGCTGATGTGAGGTGCACTCACCCCACACACCGCCCCAACACCGCGGTGAAGGCTGCCGAAGCCTCGGTAGCCCGGCACAAGCTCTCAGAGCAGGCAGAGCCGCGCCGAGGGCACGATCTGGGAGCGGGCGAGGCGGCGGGACCGCGGCGGGACCACGGCGGGCTGTGTCGGCGCGCTGTGCGGTAATCCCGGCCCCAACACTGCCCGAGCGAGCTCCGTGCGGAGGGGGATTGGCTCAGGCAGCTTTTAAACCACCTATATGCTAACGAGCCTACTGCCAGGCTCCTGAGGGGTCCTGGCTGGGAAAAATCAACCCCAAAGCTCAGACCCCTGTCAGGCGGACGGGAGAATTATATTTTGGAACTAGTCTGCAGCGCGGACAGGAAATGACCCCTCCGGCAACTGCTGCTTTAAAGCCGAGCGGCGGTGCCTGAAGCTCTCCAGCCTCCGTCTGGAGCCCGAGCGCTCCCCCCCTCCCTTTCCCTCCTCCTGCTATAGCGGCTCCCACAGCAGTTCCCAGCCAGTGCGTGCAGCCTGGATGTGTGTGTGTGTGTGTGCGCGCCGCTACTTTGTACTGTGAAGAACACACAGCCCATGTGCTCTGTATGGATGTTGATGATACTCTGTGTAGCTTGAATCGCTGCAAGCAGGCAAGATGTCCAGCACACCACATGACCCTTTCTATTCTTCTCCTTTTGGCCCATTTTATAGGAGACACACACCATACATGGTGCAACCAGAGTACCGAATATATGAAATGAACAAGAGGCTGCAGTCGCGGACGGAGGTAAGTCCCCCAGCCGTGTTTTCCTGTGCATGGACCGTGGTAGGTTTCAGCCCGAATTCCAGCTGAAGCGTCCCACTAGGCAGTACAGTATATGCAGGCACGAACCCTAATTAATTTAGTAGTTTAATTGGGTAATCCCTCATTATGTTTCCACGCAGAGCAACTCTTTGAGGAGATACCAGCTTAGGCTGAAATCTCGAAATTATAGTACAGCACTTCAGGATTGATTATAATGCTGCCCTCAGGAAATTTGCCTTAGTGTGTTGTTTGCTCAGTATCTGTCCTGCTGGTGTTTGCAGCTATAATATTGCAAGGTACCGCTTGAGCTTTTGCACAAAATTTGTTCAGAAATGTTGCAGGTTTAGGGGGAGAGGCGAACCTTTCTCTGGTTTTGTTTTGTGAACTCCTTAAAATTGAAAACGAATGGTAACAGAAAACAGGAGCAGAGTTTTAGAAACTTATTCCTAGGCTGCACTTAAGTAACACATGTTCAGGACGACCGACAAGAGAAATTCATGTTTACATTTCGAATTCAGTTGCTTTTAGTGAGAGAGATGATCGGTTCATGACTTTATCATATAGCTGTCAAAAGTACCCAGTAATGTAAACTACAGTCACTGCTGATTATGCTTTGTATAATGTGTTAGTGGTTTTTACACTCTGGCTTCCAAATCTAGATCAGCCACCACAAAGAATATGCTGAATGGCAAGGGGAAATACTTCTGTCACTTGAAGTAAAAGAATATAGTGGAGGCTGCATCTTGTTATTTACATGGTTAAATGAAGCACACTTTTTACTTGGTTGAAGTGAAAAGTGTGTGGACTGAATCAGGCTGGATTTCTGCCCATGTGTCTGTGTTTGTGCAGCAAACATTCTTGGTGCTGCAATTTTTCATAGTAGTTTACTAGTGGTGCCCTGAAAGCACTTTTAAAAAGTGTTTATTTTTTTTTATAGTGAGTAGCTTCATATAGAGGCAAATACCTGCCAAATTCGTGCCAGGAAGCATGGTAAAGTACCTCAGGTTGATCTGTTTGTTGTATTTTGATTCTTTAAGGGAACACGAGGTTATCATAAAATGAACCACACATGCTTGAATTGTCAGCTAAACCATGGAGAATCTGTGACGTTTAATGTATATGATCCAGCTAACGAGATGTGACCTGCTTTCTGATTGGGTAACTGCTGTGGAGTAACTGCTCTTCCAACACGGCTACCGCTGCTCCTCTTCAAACATTGCTGTGGAGTAATTGCTAAATCCACTTCGTGCCGGCTGAAAACTCCAAGCACTCATTGCTCCCAAAATCACAGCTACTGGTTGTCAGTTTTGCCCCAAGTTGTTGGTTGCCGAGGGTCGCTGCTGTTCAGAGGATGAGGGGACTTGGCAGGAATTGTTTGCTACTGTTTGTTTGTTAGTGTCTTGCAACTCTGTTCCATGCATTCCTGTACATTTTGAAGTAATTTATAGACTTTTTGAAGTGAAAAGAACAAATATGTATCATTGAGTGATTCCTTCAGCTGTTCTGAAAAGATGTCAGTGCTATTTTAGCCTTTTTACATAAAGTGGTACTTTTAGTAATTGATCAGTTTCTGATTGCAGATCCTTTACAGATGTTACACCAAAAAAGTTTTTGAGGGATTTGTGAAGCAATTTCCCCCTCCTGCATTGCTGAGGTGTGCTCAGACTTCATTGTGTTTAATTTCAGTTTTTGCTCTGCACATGCACAGGGATTATTGTGGGCAAAAAGCAATAACCTACTACTCTTCCTTGCTAGCACTGCTATGGGTTTCAGCAGCATTGTACTTCGACAGACAGTGCTTAGTTAATGAAGGCCTCATGCTCCAGCATTTCTTCTATTTGCTCAGAGTAAAAATACTTTTGCCTTGTGAATGCTCAGTGTTTACATTCTGGTTCTGTGTTTCCTAATTTCTGAGCTCTGTGCTGTAAGCATTGTTGTTTGTTGAAATGTAATTTCTAGCCAGGTTCAGCTCAGCTCATTCATCCTCCAATTAAAACACCTTCCTTAATGAAACTAAAAATTGAATTAGTTTCCTGGGACACTTGCTGTGACTAGGTGTGGACAGCCTGTAAAGAATCATGCTGGCTTCTGGGGCATGTTGGGAGTAGAAGTTTTATGTTAATTTTATGCACTTCCAAGCATGTTTGGGATTGGTAGCTGAAAGGCTTCTGGAGAATGTATAACTAGCTCTGAATTTTTTGAGTCCAGATTGATGGAGCCCTGTATGTCATGGAAGGAATGTGCTTGTGGTGGGCTTACTGCATGAACGTTTCTCTTCAGGCAGTCATTGGAATAATGTAGGCACTGGTCTCTAAAGGAGGCTGCTTGTACTCTGTGAGCCCCAGGGGGTAGGTAAGCACAAGCAAAGCAGCTTAAAGGGAAAGGAATTACAAAGAAACTCTCCAAAAGACTGGGGGTAGCCAGCTGTCAGATTCCACCTGGACCTAGCTTGTGGAGAAAGCCAACAGAAAGTGAGGATGCAGTAAAAAATGGGAACCTACAGCTCTTATCCCAAATGTATCTTTGGAAAGCCTTTGGGATTTTCTTCTTTTCCTACAAATAAAAATGTTCTTAATAACTCTGTACAGTCAGATTCTCTTCTGTCCCTTGATCTGATACAAGTTCCAAGGCAGAGCAAAACATACATAATTTCAGTTTTGCAGAGGATACTCGGAGAGCCTATGAAAAGATTAGCTGTATGTCATGTCTATCAGCTTTCTTCCCTCCATGAGTAGAGCCTGCCTTTGTACAGAATTCCTGTAGCTGCTCTCCAGAGCTTGCAGGTAGGTGAGAAATTATTCAAAAAAAGCAATGGCTGGTAGAGACACCATTAGAGAACCCACCAATAAATGCCATGTCTACTCCTACTCTCCCAAGCAGCAGGGTCTATGGTGTGTTCGGGGAGATAGAAATGTCCTCAAAGTGGCTCTGCGCTTGAGGACCCTCCCTGGGAAATCCGCTGCTCCACTCTGGTTTCTGTCAGCATTGGGTGGAAGGGAATAATAATCAGTGTGAAGGATGTGCTCAGTGTATTAAGCAGATAAAGTACAGATTTGATTAAAGAAAGGTCATTTAGATGCAGCATGACTATCTTTGTTGTTCATGTTTTCTTTAGGAAGAAATGAAAGTAAAGAATTAGCAGCTCTAGCCTGGTCTAGATGTGCAGACTGTTGCTTTCCAAACTTCTTATAACTTTATGGGCTCCTCAGGCAGAACCTATAACTACCTTTTAAAATTCAGGGTCAGTCTTAGGCGAAGAATTTCAATCACACTCAGGCAGGGGGTGGTTTTATGATGTAAGTACTGGCAGAAGTCCACCACCTAGCTAATTCTTATGTGATCTAAAGTAAATTATGGAGTCTGAGTTAGGAACTTGTGTGCAGGAACACCTTACCTCCCTTAAAAGTTGTTCAAAGAAATCTAATGTGGCAGTACATTTTTCTAAATGGAAATTAATATGTGCTTTCTTAACAATACTTTGGGAACATCTAGTGCCATTTTGTAATGCATCAACAATCCTGATTTAGAGAAATAAAATGAATATTTAAATGTTTAATAATCTCTGGCAGATATAAAGATGAATCTTATTTACTTCTATCATAGTTGATTAGCTTTCTGATTAACCAAAATGCAGCTGTTTCCTTGCTCTGTGTGTGGTTTTAAGGTTTTCATTGCCATTCACTCCAGTTCAGTTTATGTTGATATTTTTATATCTGTGTTAGTGTAACATTTCAAAAACGCAATCCTGTTGTGGCATAATCAGCAGTTTCTGAAGTTCTAAGTAGCAATATGCAACATAGGTAAGTTAGCGTAAACAGTTTCTCTGTTTTTCATAAAACTCAATGTTTAAAAAAGCCTCTTTTCCTCTTTGATGTTGTAAATCCTTTTCTGTTCCGATTTTTAATCATTTGAAATTGCTCGCACTTTAAACAAAAGGTGATTATATATTGTATATTATTATTTTTCAGTCACATTACAGTGTGCTGTGGGTAGATCACCTGCACCTGTTGACACTTTAAAGTCTGAGGCGTTGCTTTATTGCCAATAATCAAAGAAATGTATCAAGCCTTTCACTTGCTTATTTAGTCCCCTGTATTGTGAGAACTTCTGCATATCACAATATATTAAATTCATCTGTATCTCTCTCTGCCACTACAAGAGATTATGCTTTACATCGCTGTTCTGTGTAAAACACAGCTTTCTTGTGGCTAAGACCAGTGTTTTAAGGGTGACTAGAGAACTTGATTAGTCGCGTGTTTGTTTTAAAGACAATCAGCTTAATCAAAGCATATTAAACTCCTATTAAACCGTATAGTGGATTTAACAGAAGTAGAGATTTTGTGATGGAAGAAAATGTGAAGAAAACTAAAAGGAAAATAAAGCAGAATGTTATGATTATTTAAAAGTTATTAAATGAACTGGAAGCCTATGCAGTGATTCATATTCAACCAAATATTTAAAGCAAATCAAAGTTAAACAAAATTTCTGTAGTTTAATGGAAGTCTCTTATTTTAATTCCTTACATTGCTAGCTGATGAAATAATCTTTTCTTCTTCTTTCTGATGCATTTTTAATAGCTTGGTCATAAAAATCTATGTTGTGACATCATATTTGTTCACATAGCAACTTAATATCGCAAACAGATCTCTTATATTCTGTACATGAGTCTGAGTTTGTCCAATGAGTTTGTTTTGATGAGGGGAAAACACATAAGCTTGTATCTGAAAGCATTTTGGAGGAAATATTCTTTCACCCACAAGTATACCAATACTTAGCAATTCTAGGAACACAAGTGAAGTATTTTAAAACAGCACTTATAAACCATGCTTTGCTGAAATGAAAAAGGTCAGTTTTAAAAGAAAACCCTTGAACTCCTTTAGGCAGAATGGATTCAAGGCTCTTTTTACTGATTGTCTTTTATTTCATAGAGTTTTTTCATCCCTTTAAAAAAATTCAGTTGCAGCTGTTTTCAATTAAAATCGTTACAAACTGACAATGCTTATGAGGCTGGGGGAGAAAAAAAACTGACTGTTTCCTTTCCATGCTGATCCTTAGCTCACAATCAGTTACGTCTTGCTGCCTTTTTTATTCTCCCTCAAGTTATAATATACAATGTAAACTGTGTGTGTAAGTAACAGTGAGCTTTTGGGGCAGGGGCTGGTGAGGGAGGAGAGCAAGTCAGTGGGAAAGTGTAAAAATGGGTCTCGTCTGCAAATCACTCTGATGCTTACAAGATCATTCTTTCTACAGAAACCTTTTCAACCCTTCCTTTTCTCTTTTTCATTCTTTAAACCATAAATCCACTTAAAAAAACTCTCAGTCTTTCCCTGATGTAAACAAGATTTACTATGCGCATCCAGTCTCAAAAATAGAAACCTCTGGATGGTGAGAAGGAACAAAATAGAGATCATAACAAGGGCCCAGTCCTGTGCTCTTATTTAAGCTGGAGTTTTGCCTGCAGTAGGATTGCAAGATCAGATGAAAAAAAAATCATTTGTTTTTGCTATATGCACTTTGTTTGTTTACAGAAAAAGTATATGGGGAGATTGCTAAACTCATTGCAATGTTTTCAGCTAGGCTCCTCACTTCAAATGGTATTTTTTTTGTATCTTTTTGCCAAAAGTTGCATATCTGCTGTAAACAGGCATTCCAACCGTGCCGATATACTTTGTTCAGTTGCTTCCTCCCAAAGAAGAGCTTTCTTTCCTGCACTGTACTGTGTAAACAGGCCAGCATATATCCTCAGTTTTGCTGGGTGCTGTTTTCCAAAAGTTGCTCCTGGGTTCTTTGAGGGTGATCCTGGCAGGGACAAGGTGGCCCCAAAGTGACTGATGATTAGTCTCTAAAAAGGACTGTGGTAGAGCAGGGCTTGTTGGCCAGGTCTCAATGGTCTTATTTATTAGGCAAAAATAGGAGTTAAAGAAACCTCCCTGAGCTCCTTGCTGAAATCTGCTCCCGATGCTTGTATCTCTCTGTTCACCAGCACATTCTTTCTGTTTGTTACTGTTAGAATTTCAGAGAGAAAGCACTTTATGATCAGAATATTGTTTCCATTCCTATTACATTGTGGTGGACAGATAGCCAGGCACTTCTAAACTAAAGCCTGTGAGTTAGTGATCTAAGCCAAACAGTACACTTGGTACTCCTGAGGTAGGCGAGGATCCGCTAGAACCACCGATGGACCATAAACCTTAGTATGGTAACAGCTGATGCTTCTCTGGAGACAACTCTGGCCCTTTTGTGCCTTACGAGGCTAGGAAAAAATTACCAGTGTGCAAAAATTAGACCTTTGCAGAACTAAACATGAGCTAGGATAGGTGACTTTCTAAGCCTATTGCTTCTTCAGGACTCACGAGTTGTGGCTGTGTGGAGTCTTTGCAAAGGCGATAAATTTTACAGGAGCAGGCTGTCCCTTCTGTGAGACTTGGGTTGCCTTGGCCTCATCTTGCTGTTTATACACCATTGTCAAGAAGACATGGTGAACTCCTGGCCAGGATGGTGTTCCTGCCTGCATCATACAGACTTGAAGCATAAGTGTGTAGCATATTTCTTCTTTATGAAGAACTCTCATAACTACAAGCAAAATATAAGTATCAAACTACTTCTCCCTGAGTTCTTTCTGTTGTCAATATTCACATCCAGGGCAGAATCACAAACTCACAACTAACACAGCAAAGCCATAACTTTGTTTCTAAATGCACTTAATCTGCTGTCTAGTTACCTGCAACTAAATAGTTAGGTCTTTGCATCTTTCCAAGCAACTAATATATTAGAGCATTGCTGTACTATCTATCACATATGATCTGCAGTAGCTGTTGCTATTCATCTTTCCTGATTCTAAGCCACAGTCAGCTTGCTGAGCCTAGTCAGCTGAGCAGAAACATTCAGATCTGTCTGTAGCGTTTGTGTGTGTGTGTGTGTGTGTTTTTAAAAAGGAAAGGGAAAATCTATTCTCTGGGTAGAGTTTTGCCATCAAATTAGTCATGTACAGCAGATTCAGTATCTGTCCAGATCATGTCCATTTTACACAACTGCTGGTTGCAAACTAGAGCATTCTTCATGATCCAGAACTGCAGGGGCTGGTTGGACGATGTTATCTGTCGTATTCAGAAGGCAAATGCAATATTAGGTGTATATAAAAGTGGTCATATTTGGAAAGCCCTGACTAAGGCAGACCCAAGAACAGAGGGAATTGTAGATCCACTGTGCTTATTCTTCAAAACCTAAATACCAGGAAAAAACCAAGTGTCTCTGTTTGAGTATTATTATGTGAAGTCTTACATCACCTGTGCATGGGACTACTTTTACTTTTCTTTTGGAGTTTCAAGCATTTGTTTTTTCTAACTATATATTTTATTAGGTTATTTTCTAAAGTAGTAAATTGAGAAAATGATGATTTCCAGTACCTTGCGCATTTAAAGTATTTCATGTACCTTATTGTGATTCTTGTTCCAGTTGTGTAGTTTTGCCTCAGCCATTAGCAGATTTTATCAGAGAAAGAGCTGCCATCTGTCCTAGAGCCGGTTACAAAGAGATTCTGAAATATTAATGACCACATTATAAAAAAAAAATATTCTGAATCTTTAAATACAGCAGTCGCAGGGAGAGGGGGAAATGCCCAGAAAACAAGAAAGTAAATAGTGTGAAACTTTTTCATTTTATTAGTGTTTAAGCTGGAGCACCCTCAGCATAATTCATCCCCCAGTAAGGCAGTCAGTAATACCAGCATTCCTAACCAGCTCTCTTTCTACAGACTAGAGATCCTTCAGGCTGTGACTGGCAAGGCAGGCCTGAAACCTGCTTCGCCACTAGGCATACAACCAGGGTAGTATTTTATAGTTGGAAAAAGGGAATAGGAAATGCCTTGCACCTAGAATGGTATGTTTTCTTCATGCAGTTAACAAAAGTCTCATGGATGGGTTGTGGAAGTAGAGGAAGGCCTACAACAGCCTCCATCCCCCATATACTGATAGTAACTTGCGTTTTCAGATCAGTGTCACCACCTTCCATAATTCTTGTATGCACTTTAAGTGGCAAAAATGTTTCCATGTTACTCCATTCAGCATTACAATAATGTTACTGTGACTAGAAAGTAAAAGAACTGCTGTAAATTAGTGCCTTTAGAACAAATTCAAATTTTTCTTCTTCAGTATCTTGCAGGAGGGACTCTCCTACCTTTTGGTACTCAGTCAGCATTTCTCCACCTTTGTTCTTTGCCATGCCAAGATATTAAAAACATTGTCAGAGTATAGATTCTATATGTGTGTTTGCAACCATACCCTTGGTGTAGTAGATGAGGGCAATACAACAGCTCTGTCACTTCTACCTAGAGTTAATCACTTGAGTATCAGTTAACCCTTAGGGTAATTAAGTAATAATGATGTTGATGTGATCTGAAGTAGCATTTTAAGCAATTAGAAGTTCAGACATAATGTGGTGCAGTTATACATTATATAGCACATCTCTCCATTTTACAGAGCAAAAAATTACCATATGTTTTGTGGGAAGCTTGGCATTTTGCACTGACTGGAGTTCTGCTTGTATTTACGAACAGCATGCTTGTAAACTACGGTAATAACTCTTTGAGGGCCACACCTATGCACACTGTTATGTTAAAAAGCGTAGGCCTGTTTTAATGAATGCGTTGGCATGAATTATGGGGCATGAAAAGACAACACAATGGGTAAAGGTTTGTTACCTGAGTGCAATAAATACTACATACTACATTTCCATGTATATTCACTTGAGTTTAACAGTGAATTTGCTTTGGCTGTGTTCGTGCTCTTTATGTGTTCCTGTGAATGTTAGATCAATTGAGTTTTATTCTTGCAAATAATTATGGAATGCATATTTCAGTTTGTTGGGCATTCTGGAAAGAAGTTGCTTATTTTATATGGGGTAAGCTGAGGGACAGCGTTTCCTCTTTTGCTTTTCCAGAACTTCTCAAATAGAACCACGGTACTTAGAAATTAAATACACCAGAGAAGAATCTCTGATTGCTTTGCAGTGAGGACTGACAGTGAGTATGAATGTAAAGTGAATTAATGGCAATGACTCGTGGTGATAGGAAAATGACTGGCCAGTAAATATGATGTATGGACATATTCCTTCCATGGGACAGGATGCTGCTTACCATGCAGTTACTTTAGAAAAATGTATTAAGAAAGAATTGGTGAAAACACTCAGATCTTCGTGGCATTTTAAACCCTAACTCCATCTGTGCTCATCCAGTCATGGATGCAAAACAATAACACACAATATATGACCAGTCACAGCATACAGTTTCAGTCGTAGCGTATAGTCTTAGCAGAATATTACATGTGTACAGCAGACTGCTTGTTATGAAAGACTAGCAAAATTGTGTCTTAAATTTGAATAATTAATGCATTCAAATAAATTGTTATTAATTCCTAGCAACTTCGGGTAGGGCAAAGTGGAATTCATAAAATTTATTTGATGTGAATGATTAGCTCAGCTCTTTTCAGTGCCTCTTAACACTCTGTCAGGGTTAATAATGAAAAGTAAAAAGATCGGTCAAGATGCCAGCGCACCAAGCATCTCTGTTCTCTGACAGTGCAGTAAGATTATTGAACACCTCCATCAAGAACATCCTGAAGCAGCGGAGTTACACCTTGACTGATTGTTTCATCCAAAGGGCTGCACTTCTAAATACGTAGTGTAGCACAGACTTCCTAGTACAGAGCAGTGTTAGCTCTGGTATGTAACCTGAAGCCACAACCTGCATGTCTAGGCTGACAAGAATCCTACCAGTTGAGCCACTGTGACACCTTGTGGCTTATGAAGCAACACAAGGATCTTCTAGAAAACGAACAGGTAAAAACCAGAGGTTAATGGGTACTGATAAATGATCTCTCATACAACTGTCAATAGAAATCTCTTTGCTGGGTTACTTTAGGATGCTTTTGAGATACAGTTAAATTAAGTGGTAGTGGGCTTATTTCTCTTCAGGGTCCTTATATTATGTATTTTACTGTGAACTGTCATAAGATGGGGCATCATTTTGCTAAGCCTCACCTGGTGCTATTGTCTCCAGTGCTCTGGTGTTCGCTTATCAGATTACATAAAGAAACACTGCTTTGGCTGCAGTACAGGGTAAATATTTTGTTTGCAACCATTAATGTGGTTAACCAGAAGAATGCTTGAAGCGAATAAAGTACAACATTTTGGTGTTGAGTGTGTTCAGACAGTAGGACAGTTAAAAGTAATCAAGGTATAGCAAGCATTTGGCAGTGGGCATACAACTCTGTAAGCCCCTGAATTTGAAGTTAAGTAGATAGTATTTCAGCTGTGAATTAACTACAGTGTATATTGCTGAGAAATTCTCAGTAAACTTAAAATGGGGCTGATAACTCATGGAGCTGAGAAGGATCTCTGCATCTGTAAAGGCTCAGCACCTCACATTACCTGACACTAGTTTCTTGATAGTCACTTGTGTCCTCAAACAAGCATATCCATGTTTCCTTCCATGATGATCCTGAGCTTTTAAGAGGAGTTTCCCATAAACTCATGCATTATGTCCTGTGGCACTTTCCTTGGCTTTGATATTTTCAAAAACTTGACAACAATTGGGCTGAAATAGTTGCCTTCCATTGCCAAACACCTATTTAGGAGTGAATGCACACTCTCTTACGGTGCAAGGGGTCTGCATCCCTCTGTTGTCCCTTATCTTCAGGTACACAGTGCTGCCATTTAGAGATAATACATAGACATACATGCCCAAACTTGCGTTGAACTTGCTGGTGTGAGAAGCAGTAGCAGCACAGGACGCAGGGCATGCAATCTACCTTATTTCATGGGTAGGTATTTTGATTCTTTGCTGAGATTTATGGTCTTAAAGTTAGGTGGCTACTCATACACAGCCCTGTCTTCATGATATTTATACCATTATACATGAATATAATATAAATATAATGGTATAAATATCATGAAGACAGGGTTGTGTCTGAGTTTGTGTATGAGTTGTGAATGTGTTTAATTCTTATTTACAATAATATAAATAAATAATTATTTATTATTATATGATTCTTGGGGCTGGGATCACCTTCCTGTTCTTATACAGTGGCAGTACAGTGGAGTACTGCAGCACATATTTAATGTTGTGCTGTGTATCTTAGTTAACTAAAGGCTAAAAGTAGATAGTAGTATTTTAAATACTTTCAAACCCAAATCTAAATATACCACAATAATTTCGATTTCACAGATCAAAATGTTGTAATTGATATTACATGTATTTATGCACTGCAAAGAATTACCTGACTAGAAAATACCATAATACTGTAAGTTCTTGGAAGATGACTGTTTAATGTTATTAACACATTTCATTACTTCTCAACTAATTCAGCACACCCGTGCAAGCCTACTGGCTTTGCTGAACGGCTACAAATATATTTTAGGGCAGCATTCTGCTGGTTGATTTGTACATTTGTGCATCTGATATTGTTATTAAATCTATTTTTTTTTTTAGCGTAATTCTGCAGTAGTTTCATATCAAGCAAAGAAGCTCATTCAAAGTTCATTTTCTTTTTTTAAGTGGAAAGACTTATCTTAAGTTCCACAGGAAAAACATATTCTTTTCAATGGGAACTGGTGTTATGGAATATGTATATTATTTTATGAGAATTTGGGGAGGGAATATTGAAAAGTCTTGTAATGAATAAGTTCTTGTAATAAATAAGTAGAGATGAACCAGCAAGGTTGTTCTAGGAAAAAAGGCAACACTTATTTTTTCTTTTATTGTTTGCACTCTGCTGATTTAATTATTTAGTGAAAACAGACCCACTTTGAATAATAAAAAGATAAAATCAACTCCTCCCTCCCCAGTCCACCACATCTGTTGCCTTTTGGAGACTACTTACAGTACTCAAGCTACCTACAGTCTAATGGATTTTGCTTTGTGACAGGTGCCTGTATTTGCTTGCAAATACATAAGGGAGTTACAAATATTTTTTCTGGTTCTGAGGGAAAGGGGCTGTTTAAACTGCCATTTTGAAAGAAACTGTGCTACGTTAAGCAAAACTAGGATGTTTTTGGTGTTATGTAAATGAAGGTAGTCACAGTCCTGATAGATTTTTGAATGGTGGTCTAATAGAAGTATCTTAATGATTACCACATTGTAGAAACCTAAATCATTCCTGAGACTGCTTGAAGTTGGAAAGAGTGTGCATGGGTGTACGTTGGTCAGGAATAGGAGAGCATAGATGGGTAAAACTACTGAAATGGTCTCTGCTCTATTTCCTTACGCTACCACCTTCTGCAGTATCAAGTCGGTGGACTGAATTTCCATGAGGAAGTGAGGCAGTTTGCTGCACTTCTGCTGGGTTGGGCCCACTCCCACACAAGAGTGACAGCCTTGTTAATAGCAGTCTTGAATATGAATATTAATGCCTCATTGGGATCACAGTATTGCAGAACCAAGGGATCCTTGTTACTGGATTCTGCTCAGTGCCCATGCTGTTTCGGGACCTTTCATCATCTGTAGACCCCAGAATTCCCTTAGCTTTGTTTAATGTCACAACTAAAGACAGCATCAAAAAAAGGGTGGATTTTTTCAATAGTTTTTTCTCACCATTTTTATAAGTAAGTACCAGCTACTTTATTAAAATAGTTTTCCTGTTGAGAAGAAAGAACTCCCAATTTTGCTGAAAGTGGCTTTTTAGAAACACAATTACCTATATAATTTTCAAGATTATTATTAGGATGTATATAAAGCCATTAGGACCATGGGAACTTGGATAAACCCACCTGGTGTGCAAATTTTGTTACCAGCATAACTGCACTAAGCTTGAGAAGACTGAGTGTGATTATAAGAGTCAACTGAGAAACGTAAATAGAGAGCTCAGCCCAGCAGTCTTTCCCTTCCTTGGAGATTGATGGCACACAGATGCATGATTGCAAATAACATACTCTGGGGGCCAACGGCACTGGTGTGATTTAAAAAGAAAAACAATATCTTTTTCTGTCTTATGAGCTTCATAGGTTTGTTTCAGCTCATCCCATGCAAAGCTTTCCTGTTTATGTCAGTGAAATGGGCATTAGGCCCTTGTATACGGAGGTGCTACAAGAAGGTGCAGCAACTGGTACATCAACAGTTTGTTTTTTGTGGAACCTACCTGTTCTGATGGGTTTAGCAACTTAGGTGACTTTGTTCTTAGAGGTGAATTTGAGACATCTTAAAAGGACCAGAAGGCATATTTAGCTTTTAAGTCTTGTCCGTAGTTGGCTATGTGATAAAACTGCGTGTTCAGGGGCTTAGATTATATTTGCACTTCCCATTTCAAAAATGCTAAAGGTATAATAGAAAGCATGGTTAAGAGCAAGCATTATTCGCTATTAAGGAATATTGTGCAGCAAAACAAACAACAGAAAGGGGGTGAAGCTGTTTCAATCAGAAATCTAGCTGGAGAGAAATGTATGGCCCATAAATTAGCAGAACAGTAGGTAGATCTGGCAGGCTGTATGAAGTACATCATTTAGCTGAGCTTATCCACACACTCCTTGAAAAGTGGATTCTGTAGCTGACATTGTTAGCTGTGTTAATAAATAACAACCTTTCCGAGATTTGTTATTTAGGTTTACTCTTCACTTGTTTCGTTTTAATGCCAATCAAAACCAAACCCTGGATGTTCATGGTTAATATTTTTCATTGTTTTTTTGGGGTTTTTTTTCCAGCAGTTGCTAGCCTCTACTGCGTTACCGGGAAGGGGAAAGGAGATGATTAAATGAAATTCATAGCCTTTTAATGTCTGCTCAGCCTGCGACTGGCAGCATGTGGGGTTTGTGGCTGCTGACCTGGCAGACTCACAGCATTTTTGTGATGTCAAGTGCACACATCATGGGTCTGTACAAGCTAAATATGGGCTTCAAACCCCCCTCCCTGGTTGCTTTCTTTTAGGAGACTAAGGACTTCTCCCAGTGAAAAACAGAGTGAGGGTTGAGCCGCTCACAACAGTTACCAACTTGTGTGCTTGACAGCACAGCCTGAGTTATGGGCCTAGCAGCTTTTTTCTTTAGATGTGCTTTCTGTATAGTGCTTCATTTGTTTGGTGTAGTAAATGATAAGCTGCTGCTTTAATAAGTGAAAAGACGGGTGCAGCTAGCCCATCTGAGTTCTGCTGAAATAAACAGCAAATTCCTCATTAGCTTCAACATCACCCGTGTGTATAGCTACCTTAAAGTATGGATTCCTTCAGTTTGTCATTTGTAAGAACCTTTGGAGTTCTTCTGCTAAGAAAATGAGATTGATATAATTATATCTACAAGGTTTTATGTATGTTGACAAAATGTTACTGTCTGTTTCACACTGGGTTGCATTTAAAACCTGTTGGTGCATTTCAGGCCATAAGTTTAAAAAATAGGAGCCAGTTGCATTCATAGTTGTCTCTCTTGTATCTTCTTAATGATTTATTTGTTTCTAGGAATTGCATTTGAAATTCCCAGACGTCTAAACCTTTTTCAGCATCAAACTGACCACTGATCTTAAAAAAATCATCTACATCAACACCAATTCAATCATTGACAAGGCTGGAGGAAATGAAACATCTGAGATCTATTAAGATTGTTATTTATGCTTTTAAAAAAGTGCATCACTGCTTTACTTTCAAGCTTTGAGCATTAATCCATTAAAGAAAACTACACAAACAGTTGCATGATAAAGTGATGAGGGCTGGAAAGCTGGGACACCACCATGTAGTTGTAGAGGAAACACAATGAAGACGGTGACTGTGGTTAATAAACAAATGTCAGTTTATTTATTGTGGTGATAGAAAGAGTTTACCAGGTTTTTCCCAAGGATAACAGATTCTTAATTCTCTTGCGGCTTCTCACAGAAAATGCTTCACTGTTGCATTTTGCTTCCTATACACTGTGCCTTTGAGGTGCAGTTGCTTGTTGTAGTCTTCAGTGAAAGTCATGGCCTGTTTTCTCACTACCATGCTTTCAAATGATCCCTTACTTCCACGCTCCTCGAAGGGCACTGTTCTTTATTATGAGCTTGCCTTTGTAAGCACGTAGTATTTTGGAGGGGGAAGGAGGCTGTTAGGCCAGCAGCCCAGGCCTCCTCAGGAGCTGGCCAAGTTTCCACAAACTCTGCTAAATCTCTTCAGCTGCTCCATGCTTCTCCAGATCCTGTGGTTTGAAAGTGGGGTGCAGGGTGAGGGGATTGAAGCCTCTGAGGTGCTCTGTCACCATAGCACAGGCAGATTCTAAATACATTGTTAAACAAAGACATCTGGGCAATGAGTAGTGCTGGTACTGGGCTTTTTCGGAGGTCAGCTAAGGAAAGTTCTGAGCTGGTGTGCTGTCAGGCTTTCTGGAAGGCCATGTCTGAACGATGCTACTATGTGCTGGGGCCTAAATCTTCCAGACTGAAGGCTCTTGTTGTTGCTTAGTAAACACACTTCTCTGCCTTGCTCCTCTTCCAGACAATGTGTTTAATTCCTAAAGAATCATGTAGGCTGGTCTCGTTAGTCAAGTACTTGCAGGTGGCCCTTAGGGAAGGAGAAGACCCATGAGGGGTTCCTGTTGTAGGAGCCTCCAGCAGAGCACATGCAGCATGGCAGTGCTGTTGGCACCGGGGACTGCCAGCATCAAAAGCTGAAGGAACAGCTTGTGTTAACCGTCAGTAAGCAGCTGTATCCTATTCTCACTGGGACCAGTCACTAGAGGGGGTGAGATCTCCTGCATTAACCTGGAGTATTACAGGCACTTTGGAGGAAGATTGTAAATCCTATTTATGGTGGCTGGTGGAAAGAGGAGCTTCTTACCAGGAAGCAGTCCTTCAGCTGAGGCTGAGTCCCTTCCATCCCACAGAAACCTTCTTGTAAAATATCTTTGGGATTTTGTCTGTGGCTTGCTGATTTTACTGGAGACTCTGAACACAATATCTGTAAAAAACTGACTGGAAACCATGTCATTTGGGGGGAAGAGGAAAGAAAAAGGATGCACATTATGCACATTTGCAGATAATTGATGCATTCGAGGTGTGTTCCTGTAGTGAGTTTTACCAGAATTTACCAGACCGACTGACCATGAGCAGAATGAATGTTGAAATACGGTTTTTATAGACAGTACAAACCAAAGAGAACAGTAAAAGCAGAAGGGTTTGCTGATGCAGCATGCAGTGTAAAAGGACATTTTGAAATTTGTTGTGACCTGACATGAAAGTTCAAGATTGGATAATATCCTATAGTGATGATTATTTCTTAGTTAATTTCTGTTACCTCAATGAGATACATTTCAAACTCAATTAGGATGTATCTAAAAAACTATACTGAAGTAAAAAGCTAATATATTATTTATTATCACATGTTCACTAGATTACAAAGATTTAAATATCCTTCACTATTTCCCTTTGGGTGTTGTCACAACATACACATGAAAATGTTAGACATGTCAGCATAAAAACTTAAATAAAAGTGAAATTAGTTGAAGTTTCACCCAGAACCTCCATTGCTGATACAGGGAATTGCAATGAATACAGATAATTCCACCACTGATTATCATTCAAAATACCAAAGCTGTTGGTTTTTCCTTTTTAAGTGACATTGTAAGAGAGATTTATTTTTTACAAGTTTAAGTTGGCATTTCTTGTTCATTTAGGGAGATGCACAGTGCTGTAATAGCTGACAACCTAAACTTTGAATGAAAAAGCACATTTACAAAATCTTAGAGCTAGATTGTAGTGTGGCAATTCTATGAAAGACTGTTCACTCAACAATTAGTTGCAGCACTCTTCCTAAATGTGTTTCAATTAATTTTTTGTCGCTGAGAAATCAAGAAATAGGTAGCTTATTAAAGGCGACCACATCCTTTTATGCAAATTTAATGCACTTGGCAGGTTTATCATGATAAATGGTCAGGATGAGATAGTTCATGATGTATTTCTAATCTCTTCTGTGAAGATGTTCATGTCTTGCAGAAAGTAGCCCCTTGAGAGCTTAGATCTTTAGAAGTATGTGGCAGATGGTGATGTCTGCAGAGTCTCATAGATTGCTTTGAAGTTCCTCCAAATTATGCCTTCATTCAATGTGTCTCAGTTTTCACAAGTTCTCTTGCTTCATCTCTTCTTTGGTGCCTTCTCTTTTCCATCACACTGTGTGCCCCCAAGTTGTTTGTCATACTGGGAACAGGCACCACATCCTTACAGAATACATCTCAACTCCCCAGTCCTGTTATATCTTTGCCTGTTAAGTTGTTCTTCCATTAGGCATCTTGCATATTTTAAATGCAGTGGTTCACAGGAAAACAATAAAGCAAAACAAATGTCTTAGAAAAGCTTATCTGTCATTCGTGTTTTCTCTTCAGTTTTTATGTAAATCTTTGGAGCCAACATCAACACAGTGTCATGTTAACTAATTCAATTATAATCAATTACCAATATAAATTAGGCCAACGTCTCTTTAGATTGGTAATAGTTAAATAGTTAAATTTTAATGCTGCTGTAGGGAGTCTGAAGGAACTCACAAAATCAAAAAAACTACTGCAAGGCTTTTGAAAATCAAAATTTAATTTACTGGAATACAGCTAATGAAATAGACACAATATGAAGGAATTAAATAATACAGATTACAGATCTGAGCTATTGTATATTTTTAGAACTGAATTTTTTCACTTTTCATTACTTGGTCTTGTTTGAACTGAGTTTGGATGGGCTTTTTTTCTGAAATCAAGTACCAAATTTCATGTAAATTTTTGTACTTATATTCCCTTTGTAAGGCTGCATTTTTGAATCACTCTCCTTACTATCTTCACTATACATAAACTTGTGTGTAATAATTGGTAATACTTAGCTAGGTATACATAAAATTTTAGCATCTAGGATTTTTTTAATCTCAGATGCAATTCTCACGTGATCTCTTTAAAATATATGTATTTGTAACATTTTGGGGGTTTTGTGCTATTCCTCAGGTTACTGTATGCTGTGTAAGCAAGCATAGCATCTAAGACTAGATCTAATATTTCTGTTTGCATTACACTTTTATTTTTTAAACCATCCCCAAAGGCTTTTTTTTTCTTCTTATACATGTAGGATCCATGGTTAACCATATACTGTGATACCCAGTTGCTTTTGAAAGGAAGGGGGCCAGTGAGCTGTGTATTCTTGAAGTGTGATTAGTCCAGTTTAAGAATTCTTGACTTTTGAGGTTGTACTTTCAGTGTCAATCTATGACATTAACTAATCTCTCCTTGGACTGTTGGCACTCTTTAATGAAGTGTCAGTAATTAAATGCTAAAGGCACATTAGTACATCTTCATCAAAATATGTCTTAAGTCCTTGTTATTATGATTTGCAAAACATAGTTTCGTATCACAATGTAACTACATTCAGGTTGGGTTTTTGAGTTGGGTTTTCTTTGTTTGCCACTTAAAAAGAGGCCCTGCAGAGCAGTGCCACAGACCTGACTCTGCTGTTTGTGATCTGGACACGGGTACTAAAAAAGTGTACAATCTTCTTGTTAAAATTATACTCGTGAGTTAAGGAAAAGACTGTAGTGACTTTTCTGTCTCTGTGACATTCCTTTTGTTTTTGGTTATTGCTATAGTGTGTCATGCCAAAGTGATTTATAGAATCACTTGGAATGATTCTAGATTTATAAGAATTCCTTTGCAGAGCAAAGAGGTGGGGTTTTTTTGCTTTTGAAAAATAAAAATGGAATGGAAAAAAAGTCTGAAAGGATAGGTAAAATCTTTAATTTAAATATATATGCATTTTTTTCTTACCTGATTGGTACTTTACAATCTAGAACTACAAGGCCTACCGAAAGTCTTCTTTCCCTTCTACAAATAATTCTTGCATTTCTAATCCAGACCCAATGAACACTTGAATAATGATGTATCTTGTACTGTATTTTAATAAATTATGTGACTGAATGCGAAGTTAGATTACCCTAACTCAGAGTGCCTGGCTGAAATGTCATCTTTGCATTTCTTCCCTTGTGCTGAACTGGCAAACCATTTGTTCATGCAGATGAAATAATGAATGTTTACCTGCTTACTGCCCTTCCTGCAAATGCAGGTTTTTTTGGAGTAATGTGGAACAGACCTGGCATTTGATTCAGTCTGTTATGAAACCTCTGGCTCATGTGCCAGGCAGACTGAATCAGTGCCTGTAATTTGCTGTGCTCTATCACAGATCATATTCAAGTGTAATGGACAGGACCACTAGAGGCATCTGGCCATGACCAAAAGACTCATCAGTGCAAATTTCACCTGGTTTTGGATCTGGCTGTTAAAAATAGATCTGGGCCATGCTCCTTGTCTTTCCTTTGTTGAGCAGCACCCTTTCTTTCTCAGCCTGCTTTCAGGCCAGGAGCTAGACCTGCACAGTGCCATACTTTGACCTAACCCTTATGGTCCTCTGTACCTGGAGAGATTGTTAATAATACAGTGCTGTGGTTTTGCTCATGAGTATTGTACGCCTCTGGGTCATTTCTTAAGCTTTCTGGAGCAGCACCCAAGACCAGTATATTCACAATTCTGAATTTTCCGACTTTGATGTTAATTTTGTTGTAGATTTGTTTAAATAATAGCAAAATAAGAAAATTATTTCTGACAATCATCATAATCATCGTGTATCGATGTTGCAAATGAATTTGCAGTACAGTGGTATCAGTCAAGAATGTCCTGAATAGTACATTCATTGCACATGTTGTGAATCATAACCCAAATCTTTTATCTAGGGCATCTTTTGATCATGCTTACTAGTGGATTGCTGTCTGGTGATCTGGTGATCTTCAGAGGAGAAAAGCTGCTTAACTGGAGGGGAAAAATAGGAAAAAAAGAGGGGAAAAAAAAAGATAATGCCATCAGGAATAAATGCTTCACCAATAGCTAATATCTGTGTCCACACAACTGATGCTACTTTTTAATCCATAAAATGCACTCATAAAAAAGAATTTATGTATTCCAGCATGTAAACCCCAAAATATTTACTCAACCGTCTGTTTGCTTTTATAGTAGTAACCATTCTAGACTTTTATTTGCAAACTGTGAACAAAGATGAAACACTGAAATAGCTGTGAAGCTTGCTTTTTTTTCATTCTTTTTGGAAATCGTTTCCACAATTGTTGGTTTAGTAAATGAATAAAATTCTAAACTTTAGGCGTTGTACACAATAGCTGTATAAACTAGCCAGAGACATTTCACTTACAGGAATGCCAGCAAAGCTTTGAGAACTGAAGTAGACCCTAAAGCTAGCTTTAATTGTCCTGGCCATGTGGGTACAAACATGGAGATACAGTGCCATCTCTTCTGCATTGCTTGGCGAGGCTGCCTGAAAAGAGAGATCAGGAAGAGACAGACTGGCATAAACCCTCATGCTTGCTCTTGGGAACACCATGAAAAAACAAATTCAAACTGAATAATACTGTGGGCCAGCTAGTAGAGTTAGGAAAATATTGGCAACGTAACAGCTTTGTTTTTAAAACAGCCTGGAGGCTCTTATTTTTTTTAGGCACTAAGAGTAAAGATAGTTGATAGATGCTATTTAGATTAGTCAGCTTTGATGCTCTCTAACTAATGCTTAAGGCTGTAAGTGAATCTTTTTTTACTTTGAGAAGGGGTTGTTCAGCCTGGAAAGGAGAAAGCTCCAAGTAGACCTTATTATAGCACACCTAAAGGGGGCCTAGAAATCTAGACAAGGACTTTTTACAAGGGCATGTGGGGACAGGACAAGGGGTAAATGGCTTTAAACTGAAAGAGTGTAGATTTAGATTAGATGTTAGGAATAAATTCTTGACTATGAGAGTGGTGAGACACCACTTTCTAGTGAAAAATGTGCCTGTCTCTGGCAAGGGGGTTCGAACTATATGATCTTGAAGGTCCCTTCCAACCCAAACCGGTCTATGATTCTATGACTTAACCTGTAGTTAACAAGAGTCACCTGGTGATGCCCAATAGAGGAATTCTTGTTTTTTCAGGAATGTGATTTAGTCATGAGTGTGTGCATTGGCTTGTGTAACCAGCAGGTTTATACAAAGGCAAAAACTGATAGATGGCTTGAAATACATTACTTAGCCATTTTCCATTAGCTCTAATACAGAGAGGAGAAGGTGAAGAACAGAGTCCATGAATATGTCTCATATCTTATAGCTGTAAATTATTGTAAAATAGATAATAATACAGGATCCTCCTCTACCCTCTCCCCCCAAGTATCTAAGAAAATAATATATGTATGAAAGAAAGCAAACCATTGTAAACTTCTAGGATGGTCTGCAGCCAGAAAGTGGCAATTCTTACTTACTTATACTTACTGAAATAGACTAGGCTGTGTGTTCTCAACAGGAGAATATTGCCAAATGGAGCAACTGAATACATATTCTATAAAAGTCTGGGTTTCGGTTCTGTGAGTTTCTCGTAGTTGAATCCGGTGTCACTTAAGAGAGTGTGGAGCAGTTGAAAATGCACAAAACTAAAGCCCTAGAAAATTCTGTTATCACTTCTCTATACACACTCCCCATCTGATTTTTCTAGGATTCACATTTGAAATTTGAGTTAAAAATAATACTGTCAGCTATATAAAAAATAAAAAGGCAAGAAACCAGAATTCCTTGCCAGCAGTGCTATAAATAGAAGAAACTTTTTTTTTTTTTTTAAATAAAAAGCACTGTTTATTATGTAGTGTTCAAATTTGTGTTGCATTTTCTACCTGGCAGTGAGAATACATTAATCCTTCTTTTTAAAAAAATCTGTTTGTGGTGGATTTCTGTGAGGGATTTTCTGGGACTGCAGGAGTATTTGCAAGGGCTTCATAAAAGGTAACTAGGAAGAGCAAACTCCCCATTGGCAGCCTTTTATTTGCCTTGCAGGGGTTGGCGTATCTTCTGTTTCAGATTTGTTTGGTTTCATTGTCGTATTTTAACACTACCTCCATTGTGCAGTGTCTGTATTATCATAAACTGGTTCATTGTCCTGTACTTGTGTCCTAATATGCAGGCTCAGAGACTTCAGCAGAGATCCACTGAAGTTCATTAGCTCTAACTGCAGCTTCCAAGTTTGTCTGCTAATTGATAAAAATAATAAAGCCTTAAAAAGATCATCCCCACCACCACCGAAAAAAAAGGAAAGAAAAGATAAAAAAGCCTGACCGCCTGAGTTGAACTGCCAGACATTATCTGTTTAAATTCTCAAAGACAGTGAGATCTGCAGAGAAACTCAGAAAGAGCATCTATAGATTGAACACTTTCTCACATGTGAGTGCTCTCACAGGCTGGCATGTCAGAAGAGGCTTTGCAGTTTTATTTTTTAGGGTGTCACAAGCTAGCACAAGCGTCTAAGCCTTCTACATTGCATGAAATGTTCAGAAAAATAATCTCCTCAGATAAAAGTATGAAGTGAGTAAATTCTGTTATTTTCCTTCCATCTATCCTGCATCATGTTCCCATTCAGAAAGTTATATTTCAATAGAAAATTAAGCCTCAAACATTCTCTCTGGCATAACATATTTTGAAAGATCAGTTTGGGATGGGGTTGCATGTTATATTCGCATAGACCTTCACCTATGAAGTGATCTACCATTGAGAATCTCTGCACCCACACAAAATTCTGTTGGTGCCTGACTTCATTGTAGATCTGGGGCCCAAGTGCTGGGGTTTTTTCAGCACAGATTACTGCAGTGAAGATAACTTTTTCTACATTTTTTTTATAGTTGAGCTTTTGGAAGACTTTACCGATTCTGTGCCCCTTTGTTCACAAAAAAATATATTGTTTCAGCTGGAATCAGCAAAAATAAGCATTAAGTGTATGACTGGGTGAATGGAAGGAGTGAAGCTCTCAAAGCTAGCAGTGAATCTGTAACATACAAATTACAAGCTTCTTTCTTCAGCCTATCCAACTGTTTTGGTGCCCCTGACGAGCTCATTGATGAACTGGCATATCTCTCTCTTACAGTGAAACCATTTTTGGAGAATGTCCTAATCTGCCTGTCTAGGATCTTGTATTAACATTCATTGCCATTGTATCTGAGCGCTTCCCAAGTGTCAGAACAATGATATCTCTCTCTTCCTTCCCTGCCACGGATGGAAACAGTTAGTTTGTTCTTTCCTCATAAAGAAACTTAAATGGGGTCAGGGAGCCAGGATGGTTAACAATATGGTTTTGTAACTGAGCTGGATGGGTGGATTTCATACTCATTGTTGCTTTCTTCCTGCTTTGTGGTGGTTGCACACTCGCTTGCCAGCTTCCCTTCCTGGTCACTGGCACAACTCAAAAGAGGAAAGGAAGGCTCCAAGTGGCTGGTTGCAAAAGTGAGGCTGGGAAAAGGTGAGATGTTGCATGAAGCAGACTGATAAGGAAGAGGCTTGATGACATGATCAGATAGAGGAGCTTTAAAAAGCTAAAGTCAGATCTGCTAAGGATTTATTGCAGTACCAAGAGGTTATGTATTTTTTTCTTATGAAGCCCCATAGGAATGGGCTATAGTGCAGAAAACTATGTGGAAAGCCTGATAGCAAGGAAAGGGAGTTCTCTCTAAAACACCAGCAGAGAGAGTCATACAATGAGCTGTATGGGCAGCTGGAGGTCATACAGCTGGGACAGGCCCCAGCTTTTGCTGCAGCTGAGTGCTATCTAGTAACTTCTCCAAAAGACAGCAACTTTAGCAGAGTCCTTCTGTGAGGCAGGCCATGCTGTCAGAAATGACTGAAAATACAAGAACATGCTCCCAGCCAAGGGTTTTAATTATTATTTATTTAGCTTAAAAACATTTTAGCAGTGTCCATGTACCCTTTGCATAAGAAGTCCAAGAGATTTCATCCTTTACTCCTCTGAGATGGACTTGATGGCAGAAGGGAAGTAGCAGAGGAAAGACAGGATGGTGCTGAGAGGCTCAGAGTTGGAGGATGCCAGGATGTAGAACAGATTTGTCTCACTAAGGCAGAACACAATGTTGGCTTGAACATGTCAGATGTGCTGGTGGCATGGTCAGATCAGAAAAATGCCACATCCTGAAGCATCAGGTTTGTTAGGCTTTTCAGAGTGGGCGCAATGCAGGCAGTTTGCATTTCTTCTCTCAGAAGATATTATATCTGCGCACTGTGTCCGCTCTAACCCTCCATACAAATAACAAGAGTGACACAACTGAGTGTAACAATACAGCATTAGGCATGATGTTTCGACTATGGTAATTCTGCAGGATTCTTATTGCAGTGAGTATTTAGAGCATGAATTGCTGCCAGAACTACGAGCACACGTTGCTAGAACAGCGAACAGCAGAGGGCTAAGAATACCATGGCCAAATACAATGGCCAAAATTTATTATTGGGTTAAATCTGAGAACTGTGTTAGGTTTTGAGGGACTCCCTCGTGCATAAGCAGTTTACGAGCATATACTGCTTGATGTCTGGCTGTACGAGCCCTTTGCTTTCTCAGTTTCTGTAGTAAAGGATTCCTCCAGATCTACCTTATTTCTTTTTAGAAGGAAAGCCTGGCCTTTGAAAGCTCTTTCTTTTCCTCTTTTTTCTCAGTATATTTTTTAGTCATTTCTTGGTTTCTCTCACCTTTGGTTCGCAAAAGCTGATTACTTAGTAGCTGTTAATGCATAGGCTGCTCCAGTGCTAGCTGGTGATTGATAGGTCCCTGACTGAATCCATGTTGTCTTTTTACATCCCCTTCCTTTTCCGTGTTTCATTTCCTTTTCCCCTTCACTAAACAGTGGTTTCCGAACTCTATGTCTTTGGCACTGGTTTGGCTCTAAAAATACTTCAAATTTACTTGTTTTGGGAGTTCTGGAAATGAAAAGAAGTTGAGGGCTTTTGTGTTCCTCTCATTTTCTGATAAAGTTTTCTTGAATTCCTATGGGAAAGGGAACAACTTTCACAAGGAGCGGCTTTGCCAGACTGAGTGACTGGGAGTTAGATCCTGGGAAATTGCACTACTATTCACCTGAACTATGAATGGAGCAGTCAAATATCTCTGATAATGGCCTTCATCTTACAATTCAGGGCTTTTGATTCAGACTGGAAAGAACGTTTAGTTCAGTGTCAAAAGAGATGAGAAAATGTAAGCATACAGCTGTACTGGGCTTCTAAAGCTGCTAGAGAATGAAAAGCCTTCCTTCTTGCAGCTGCCCATGCAGTGGTGTCATCTCTTGCCTTTGCTGATATTTGCGTTATTCTAGAGAGCTCTGCCCAGCCTGTGTTAGAGGTCTTTTTCTCCTTTTTTAGGTATCTTTTGTCTCAGTTTTGCTAGGTAGATATGACTCCATTCTCCCATTTTCCTTTTGAATTTGGATTTGGTTCTTATAGTTGTTCTTCCATTAAGTGTAGCCAGAATATCAAAGCCAATTCTTTCTGCATCACTCCCTCTGATAGTTTACCTTCCATGACAATTAACAACCTGGTTGGCTGCATATCATCTGCCACATGTGACAATTCTTTGTAATTGTTTAATTTATGTTATTGCAACTCTGAGCAGTTAGCACACCTCCAAACTTTGGTTGCCTTTTTCTACATTTTATGTTGGACTCTGCAGTCTTCAAACTTGAAACTACCTGATGCTGATGAGACACCCCTGGGAATGGAATGTTTTTAAACCAGCCCTTCTCCACCTCCATAACTCTAATTGATAACATGAAAGAAATGCAAAGCTGATTTATATAGTTCAAGAACAATTTATCTTTGTATAGAGATCTGTGTGTGCCTGTGATAGCCAAGAATTCTTACGGGAGTGTGAACTACCCTGTGCAGTGTTTTCAGCAAAACTGCTGATGGAGATAAAAAGAAGTGTCTCCTGACCACTCTGTTCTCACATGCTGAAAAATGGTGTTGGACATTACTTGTTGACTGAGGTGCTGCTTGATCCTTTTGGCCTTGGAGACCAAGACTAGAAGTACCAAGAACTTAACATGACTCAGATTTGCTACACTGAATAACACAATCTGGACATTTTTTTTTCTTCTGTCTATTAGCTTTGCCTTAAAAGTTCAGGAGGATGATCCAGAAAATAGCTTTCATTCTTTAGTAATTTCAGCAAATGTTTATTTATGTTCTCAGAATTGAGTGCAGACTGAAGCTCACTCAGATAATAAATGTAATTCCCTTACACATGCACACATTTTCTACAGTCTTTTGTGTTTATTAGCACATGTCTTTAAAATAACGCTACACAGAAATGTTAGTGCAAGCTTTTTGTCTTGGGCATGATCCAGCTTAACCCTTCTCCCTGTGGTGGGCTCTTCCTACACTCCATTCCCACAGGACCTTTCTCTCTTGAGAGCTGTCATAATCTCCATAAATATTAGGGTAAACTCGCGTGATTGCTTATCATCACTCAGCATTTTCCAGGTGGAACACCACCTGTTCATTTGGATGTGGGAAATACATGACAAAACCATTCCTGCTAGCCTGTGGCAATAATGTTCTGTTAGTTTTAAAATTAGTCTCCTAAAACATACAAAGAATTGAGGAAAATTCTGGGTGTGTGGCTGTTAAACATGCTTGTCTTAGTCTGCATCAGCAGAGTTGATAAATGCTGGTGCTATGCTTGTGTGATTAAATAGGAAATCCACAGCTGACCTATTGAAACAAGAAAGGGGCCTGCCACAGGGGAACATTTCAAATTCAGCTTCCTCTTTTAGGACTGAATGGCAGTTTTAGCAGACAGAGATCTTAGGACATGACTGACCCTGCATACTCCTAACCCTCAAAACATGGAATAAAACATACCAGTCTCAAATGCTTTGCGTTAGCACTTTCGATAATGTGACTTACCTTGAATTTGTGGTAGGCTAACAGCATACATCCAGTCAGTTACTGCCTGACTGATGTACAGACGCATGTTAGATGGTCGTAACTCATTGTCTGGGTCTGAACCCCGGGTAATGTAGCTAGAATGGCTTATGTTTAGAGGACTAGATTTGAAAACAGTGTTCCTTAAAGGCATGACTTACAGGCATTTCTGCTGTAAGAGCTCTCTAAGACAAAGGTTACCTAGCACGATGATGAACAGAGGTTAGCTGACAAAAAATAAGAAAACATCTTTACAAAGAAGTAACAATCCATTAGATAAAAAGCACTGCTTTGGAACCTGGAAAAAAACCATAAATACACCTGATAACCCTGGTTATTCACACGATCTTATTTTTCACATTTAAGATTCAGTCTGAGATTTCAGGACTGTAACTGATATTTCCTGCTAATATCTTCCCAGATACATATTGCATGTTATTTATAAATGCATATAGTAAGAGCATATTTTATTCTAAGTTTGTCTGATTTTGTTGTTACCCTCCCTTCAAATTAGAGAACATGAGGGAGATGACATAGCATCACCCATGTATCCTGCCATGGCCCTTAGAACATTAAAGAAAGAGCAGGAGGAAACTGTTTTACAGAAATTGGGTCCCAGTGGTCACTCTCAGGCATGCCTACTTAAGCCTTCAGCCTGTTGATCATGGTTGGTGATCTGTTGCTCCGCATGCCTCTTGGCTTTTACCCTCCTCCTGTAAGCCACCTCTGGATCATGTTAATTTCCGAGATGGTTTTGTTAGTGTTCTGTTTGCGTGTGTGGGGCTTACTTATTTATTTATATTTAATCAGACTACTTTCATTTAAAGTGTCTAATTCAGATTAAGTAATGTAAGTAGCAGCAGTCAGATTTAAATATCTTGGCCATAATGTTCGTACTGCACTGAAATATTGAATCTGTTCTCACTAACAAGGCAGTTTTTCACACATTAAAGGAATATGTCGAATGTTGGATCTGTTATAGTCTTGAAGTGTTGGATCTCTCCCCCACTCAGAGCAGCAGTCGTCGTCATATATTGCAATTCAACAATAAAATATTGAAACACTATTGAATCACATGGGTTCTTCCTATGCTTCAGTCCTATAAAACAGGAAACAAAGCTTACCTGGCTTCTTCAGCCTGAGACAGTAATTCATCGATGTCATTAAAAGAGAATGTGTCTTGAAGTGCTAATATAATATTTTATCTTTGTATACCCTCAACAAATAATGGCAGAGGGGACCCCTGACACCACCCAAAATCAGTGTATATTACATGCACTGCCTATTCCTTCCCTGTGTCTTTTCAGGTTTAGTGGATGGCACTGTCTGTGTCTTTGCTCAGAGCTTTTTTAAAACCAGTATGTCTATTAGGTTTCCTGGACCTCTACAGGAGGCATTTAATTCACTGATAAATACCTCAGCTCTTTTCTAGCTAAATGATAGAATTCTGTGCTTCAGTAAAACAGGTAATAACATACATCTTGACTGAAAAGTGGAATAGTTGGTACTTTAAAACATAAAACTATATAAAACAGAAACAGGAGACAATGCTGCACCAGAAAAAGCTACATTACTGGGTGATTAGACTTTGTTTTTTAGCGGTAACAGTCATGAGTTGCACATGCCTATTGATACAGTTTTCAAAGTCAATAAATAGTGCATCAGCTCCTCTATGGAAAGAGGATGTTGCAGGAATAATTATGACATGATGTGATAACCCCTTTCTTTAAAAAAAGAAAAAAAATTAAATAAAGAAAGGAAAACAAAGCAAAACAATACTGTAGTGTTCTGGCCGTCAGGAAACCACGACAATGCTCCCACCTTTTTCCTGTGACTTACCCAGAGTTCCTTCCAGGCGACACAGATAACTGATAATGCTCTGGACTGGATCCTGTGCCAAATGAAAAGAGTAATTTTTTTGTTAAATTTTATCTGACTAAAAATGGATCTTAACAACACCCTTTGCACTCGGCTTTGCAGCTGCTCTAGGTAAAATACTTCTTTGTAACTTTAAACACTGCATCACTTCCTAATGCAAGTGTTGCTTCAGCAGGACAAGCACAAAAAATTACTTTGTAAATTAATATCTCATAAGCTAATTGTGATTGAATAAGAATATTGTTCATCTCTGTTTCTACTGAAAAAGATCTTTGGAGCGTTTTATGATTCTCTGGGACTTGAATATTCCTGATTTACTAATAATGCTTTTCAAAGTACATGTGATTAGGGAAAACGCCTTGTCTCACAGTATTTGAAATGCAGATGTAATCCCCTACTTGTGAATATTTGGGGTTGTATGTGTGTCTTTACAGCACTCTGCTAGTCTCCATGCATCCATGGATGTGCGTGTTACTGTCTCTCCCTGTGCTCTGGGCATGGTGGAACTGGGGCAGCTCTCCAGCCAAGGCTGCACCAGCACAAGGGCTTAAGCTGTAGAGGTCTTTGGTGTCTCACCTAGAATAGGACCACTCTTTTATCTGTTCAGGAATGGTGTTTAGGTAAAATCCCCTATCTGTGCAGGGCTCTGCAAGCATGTCTTTGTGAAGTGCAGTGTGGATGAGGAGTTGGTTGTGGCATCAGGGTGCAAAGAAACTCTGCCTTCTGCTTGCTGGGTGAGAAGGGCCTCTCTGGTGTGGGGGAGTGATACTATGGTTCATCAGCACACACCCAGTTATCTCATGCTTTCCTTACAGGTAGGGAACTCTTTGTAGTCCCTTGGTTTTAGCTTTGCTACTCTAGTTAATTTCCTCAGGCATTTTGCAGGGTTATTTACATTTCAGCCTGTACTTAGCAGCCAAATTATTTTGTTCTGACTGGCTACTAATGAAGAATAAGTCAATTTATCCCCATCAGTTAAATTATAAATACAGAGAAAACAGAGTAAAAATGTCACCACATGGCGATAGCTTCACTTTTTTCCATCCCCTAAATCCTGGTTTATATAAACTGAGATAAATATTTATGAGAAATGTTAGGCACACGAACCCTCTTTTTTAAATTATTTGGATTAGCTTGTGAGATGTAACTATTGATAACACAGTTCGGTACCTTTGTAAATAGATTTTCTCTGTACAGCTATGTCTTCCACTAGGTTTTAAAACAAATGTGTTTTATTTGAGCTGTGTAAGAAGGAAACTTGTGAACTACCCAAAACATAAAAGATGTCAGAAGAAGGTTACTTTTCATAATGCATATTGGGAATTAAAAAAAAGAAAACGCCATATTTATGAACCAAATGGGATAAAGGAGACAGGCAGGAAGGTCGTCTATGGACCCTGTGAAGGTCTTCTGTGCATCCAAAACATGTGCAGGATGCAAGTGGGTGTCAGTGCAGGTGTGCCAGTCTCCCAGCTTTTTGACACATGGGGCTGTGGGGTGCGAGACAGCTGATCAGCCTGGTTAAAGCCTTTCTCAGAGAAGCTGATCCTTCTCCAGTTGAAATCAGTGCCAGGGCTTCCCTGTATTTCAAAGGAACATCATTAAACCCCCTATTACATGCCCTGGGGGTTGTCTTCTGCTGTGACCACCTTATGCCATATCCCAACCTCACAATTACTACCTCTACTGTAATAAAGTGTGCATGCCAGAGGAGTTCGCATAATTTCTTTTCCCCTTAAAAATACAGTGAAGGTTTTCAGCATTTTATGATGATTTTAATAATTAATTGTCAAAAACCACAACAAAAATACATGGAGCATTAAAGCAAATTTGCAAGCCATTGAAGTAAAGAGCTGCAAATAGAAGCAATGCCTGTATTGTACCTTCAGCTATCAGTATAAAACTCATCAAAGTAAACCAGTTTTATTTAGACATCTGGAAAATGTACTTTGACAAATATCCACTTGATGACTGTCAGTGTCTCATAAAGATACTTTGATATCAAAGATCCTCAGAAACTGTCAGAATAAATCGGTTTTTTGGGCTTTTTTTATGACAGAAGGATGTTTCCCAGCCATGATTTGTATTGTCTGGTTGATATGTTTTTAATATCTTAATACAAAGGATTATTTTTACAAATGTTTTTGTATCTGCTTGTGCAAAAAGATGTGACATTAAAAAGATATTTTCAGAAGCTAAGCAAACTAGAAAAGCAGAATCTGTATTCATGCTCCTTCCAGCACTCTTAATTTTACTGTCTCTGAGGTTAATGGGTAGCAACTTTAAGACTTTGCATTTTCAATGGACTCACAAAGCTTAGGTAATCTATCACAACCCCTTTTCAAGTAGATGAAGAGAACACACTAATCATGTACTTTGAATGATGTTGTTTCTTGCATTTATGCTGCGGAAATGTATATAAGAACAGCGCAAAATACAGTTTATTCTGCTACATATTTTAGGCTTTCTATAAATGGCTTTTCATCAGCCATATCCAGCATACCCCTCGTTAGATACACAGAAGATAATTAGTCACTGAGCTGTTGGAGGCTGTAGGTATGACTGCAGACATCCAAACCTTTTTTCCTCTTAGCTTTTTTCCTTTTTTTTTTTAATCCAGAAAGGAGGTGTTGCCTTGCAGTGTAACCGGAGATGCTGAATACATTAAAATAGGAAGATGAGAAGAATGCTTGTGGGGACTTCTTGTAAACATGAGCATGATTGCTTTTTATTGGAGAAGGCATTTCTGTGATGTTATGTGCAGTGTTGTAGTGCCATAGATATTTTGAAAACACTATGAAAGCCTTAACTATTTAATTCTTGTAATCTATCTGCGAGCACTAAGTGATTAGTTGCAGTTTATCCCAGCGTGGAAGCTGGGTTTGGTACTTGTGTAAGGCTGCCCTGCAAGGCCCTGCTGGGATGGCAATGCCCAAGCTCAGTGTGGCTGGCAAAACTTCTCTAGGAGATTAAGAAGAGGGCTGACAAGGTGGTCTTGGGTAAACTGAAAACTGCAAGAGATGAACAGGTTAAACTGGTTGGAGAAATGTCAGAGTAGCGGCTTGATGACTAGAAGGGTACTCACACTGCTTAATGTTAAACACCAAATTTAGGAGTATAGTTCCATGTTTTGTCAATGATGGCTCCTCATGCAGGTTAATCAAGACACAAGCTTGAGACAAGCAAGAGGCAAACTACATGTTAGGTTTATATATACATACGCTGCTTTTCAGCCTCGCTTATTCTGATACTGACTTAAATGTAGGTTTTTGCATGTTTATTTTCCTGGTACCAAATAGATGCTATGGTGTATCTCATTGTGCCTACCTTCTGATAGTACATTGTTTGCAGAAAGGCATTTTATAGGCTGATAAAATAAATTCAAGAATCTTGAAACAAGTTTGTTTCAGGAAAGAAGGCTGCCCAGGGGTGGATATCCTGTATGGAGTCAGGAAGGTATAGGAGGGGACAGGAGATGCTGTGCTTGCAGTGGCTGTAGATCTAGAAATGGATAACAAAGGGCTGGAGGGGAAGTTAGTTACTCTCTCGCTCTTTCTCTCGCACACAGGCTATTTTTGCCTAACAAATATCAATTAATCAGTATTATAAAGCAGTCTTGCAAAGGAAGTACCCTAGTACTTCAAGTTTTTGTTGCTTCAGAGTTTCAGAAAGTTCATCCAGCTTTGTCTCAGAAGAGAAGGCTCCAGGGAGACCCTGTAACAGCCTTCCAGTACCTAAAGCGGGGCTACAAGAAATCTGGAGAGGGACTTTTTACAAGGGCATGGAGTGATAGGACAAAGGGCAATGGCTTTAAGCTGAAAAAAGGACATTAGACATTAGGAAAATATTCTTCCCTGTGAGGGTGGTGAGACACTGGAACAGGCTGCCCCATCCCTAGAAGTGTTCGAGGCAGGTTGGATGGGGCTTTGAGCTTCCTAGTCTAGTGGAAGGTGTCCCTGCCTGTGACAGGGGGGCTGAACTAGATGATCTTGAAAGACCCTTCCACCGAAATAATTCTATGGTTTTGTGAACTATTTCATTATTTACCTTTAGGATGGCTGAACAAAGATTCAGTTCCCTTGTAAAGCACTATGCTATTTCAGAGCAATTGCTTGTGATATAGGTAATTACATGATACCATTCCTCCATTTAAGGATAGCTGTTTGGAGAATCCCAGGTACCAGCCTACTCAGGCACAACTAGCATTGGCTGCAGCCTCAACCTTGGACTAAGTTAGAGGCTATTTCTATCTTTCAAAATCTGTTTTTCTTAGGTAGTTTTTTGAGTATCCTTCCATGTTTGGGGTCAACCTCTGATGGTGCTTCATGAGAACCAACTGTAGCTCTCAATCTGAACCAAAGGACAGCTGGAGTTTGCTTTTTCCTGGAGGCTAAAAGGTCACATGCTCTGTTGTCTCTGCTGTGACTTAGTTTATATGGATTTTTACAGGTGTGCACAATGCTTAGTCTAGAATTGCTTGAGGAAATGAAAAGGAATCATTGGTACTTAAATTTTAACTGGAATGAGACAAAGCTTATTTAGGAATGGGCTAGAGAATCACTGAAAATAAATTTATACTGCTAAACTTTGTCCTGCAAGGCAAAACTACAAGCTGGTTAGGTTGAGAAGTTTTTAAAGCTGTAGGCAAAGTTCCACGAAAATAGCTTGTATATTTGTGACAGTTGTGTCCTGGATTATATTCTGCAGTTTCTTTCCATGACCGTTAAATAGTTGAGCTCACCACTTTGTATTTCTAGCAAGGAGCTCCTCTCAGCTGATTTGCCTAGGTTACTTTCCTTTGCCTAGGGGTAGTGTTCTTCCTCCCTACCTGCACGTCTTTCTTGAGGGAGGTGGCCTCCTCTGCTGATCATTTGATTTTTAATTCAAACGTGGGAGATAGAGAACTCATATCCTCACCTCCTTTTTGTTTTGTGTCCCCTGAATAGATCTTCAGTTGTTTGTTTTGGCAAATGATTTCTGAGGAAGGATACGTGAGAGCAATTGTTACTGTTATATTAGCTTACTCCAACTCATGTCTAGCCCCACCCCCAAATCACCTCTTCTCCCTGCTTTTCCTCTTCTCGACCGCTCCCTCTCTGGTGGAGTTTTTTTCTGTTACCTGTTTATATCTGTTTGTTGTCCTTTCAGTTACAATTTTTCATCCATCAGCTCACTGCTTTTCAAAGCCAAGCCAAGAAACTGCAATAGTTTGCGCCTACACTTATGTAGCCACACAGAGATTTAAATCTTCAGGCTTCCGGCTGTAATTTGTCAGCTAGTTCCCACCTTCTTTTCCCTCTGTATGAACAGTGTGTGTCTTTCCAAACTCCGATTTTGGGCTACTCTCCCCCCACCGCCCTTATGTTTAATTCCTAGGAGGTAGGCTGAATTGGGCAGAGTAAAACCCTGGCTCCACTGCATGCTCTTTGCTACAGAGCAGGGCCCACACTTCCCATCTCTGTGACTCATAATGCACAAAATTAGTGCCTGTGAAACTCAAGGAGCAGGGAGAATCTGCAGTTCCCAAGAAACCCTGTTAGCAGGTATAAGTCACTGCTGTCACTGAAGATGGTGACTTTCTTCTTTGGGCTTATCCCTGTTGCCCACCCTGACCTTCTTTCTTTATGCCAGAAGAAGTGTTTGTGTAACTTGCCAGATCAGGGAAAGACTTCAGGTAAAGCAACTGGGGAAAATAGAAGGATAATTTGACTTTTGTGTGTCAAATGTAAAGATCTTTTTGCTGCTTTTTTCCTGCATTTAAGAAGCTAACTTTTTAAGGAATTAACTTCCATTAATTGTTTTTCATTTTTCTGTTTAATGGAATCTGTGATGATAGAGAATGCTTAAATTCTGTGTTTTCTGCAAAAGAAACAATGTGCAAAATTTTGCATTGTAAATCTGTTCAGGCTTTCCTGTGGTAGTCCGAGACCTGCCAAAACACACAGATTCCCTGCGAATTTCCCAGGCCTCCAATAAAATCTCACATCAGTTACAAATTTGTAAAAAAAGAAACCATTTTTGGTGTCAGTATTGTTGCTTTTAGGGCCCCATTTAAGAAACAAAAGTTCCCATCCCACAGAGGGATTCTCAGTTGGCAACTATTTCAGTCTTAGTGGAGGATGAGAAACTTGATGTACTCAGAGCATTACATCAGCAACTGTAGCTTACAATGCAGCTTAAAAACATGTTAAAACACAGAATAAAAGTTACTGTGGCTGTTTACATCTGAATCCCAGCTAGTCTCCTTATTTGAGTAAACATTCAAAACGGTTATGCTGTCCAGTAATTGTGAATCTGATCTGAATTCATGCATGAAGTCTTTGTCATCCAGAAAATCGAATCCTTACAGTTGGTACAACTAAAAATACTTAAGAGTCCAAAGAGTTAAATTTTCAGTTTCTGATTGAGCAATATAAATACATATGTATGTGTGCATATTTGTATGTATATATGGGTATATGCATATGTATACACCCTTTCATAAGTATAGCCAACATTGTTTTTCTGCTAGGTAAAAAAAATAACAGTAGAGCAGGTTAAGTATCTGTAATCATCTAAAGTAAATCATCCCAGAAAGCTGAGGTGGCCGTGTTTCATTCAAAGATGAATAATTCTGCCCATTTCAGAATTAGGATGTAACAGAAATATATATTTGTCAGCACAGTTTTCTTAATTCAGACCTATTTTCTAACGTTGGAAACACCAGGTAATAGTCTCCTCTGTTTAGGGATGTTTTCCTGAAAATTTAAGTCTGCTCCTAAATGTTAATGCAAGAGATAGTTATAGTTCAGCTGAATTTTAACAAGTGTTTAGATGGCATGTTTCTGTGAAATAAAATTCAGTGTAACTTTCCAGGATGCTTGGTCTGCCAAGAAGTATGCAATTTCCCATGCTAACTGTATGTAATCATTGGAGGATATCTTGTTCTTGTGGTAGAGATGGGAAAAGATGCCAAAATTGGTCAGAATAGGTCTGACCTATACTGAGCATCTCCATCACCCCTTCCTTGTGGGGCACAGCCAGGAGGGAGACACAGTGATGCTCATTTTGTTTCTGTCCCAGCTGGTGCTGCAGGTCCAGAGCAAATGGATCACTCTTTAACCCCAGCTGGAGTTTATGCCCATTTAACTGTTTGCTCTCTAACCTCTCTTTGTCAAACAGTTGCCTCTGGAATCGGTTCACAGAGCTGAGTTGGAAAGTGGCCAGAGAAACAGTTCAGCCAGCTATAATGGTTGTGTGGTGTCTCTGTGGCGCTGTGTGGGGCAAGAGGGAACTGAATGGGGACTTAGGGGGATGTGGAGGAATGGTAGAAGGCTGAGTATGGGTGCTAACTAGGGTTCACCACCAGCCAGGCTGTTGGGTCAACAACCTCTTAAGCTGCTTGTTCTTGTCAAGGTAGTCTCTTCCAGCTGTGTCCACCCATGTAGTTGCAATGGCACATCTTGAACCCTCTATGAACTGATTCAGCTTGCTGAAGAAACAGAAAGCTGCCTCAGGAATCCAGCAGACAAATTCCCCAGTTTTTGCCAGGTGGATGACCTGACCTGGCCCACAGAGGAGTCAGATGAGCTAAAATGTGGGAGGTAGAGGCCTGCAGAGCTGTGAGAAGATGAGACAAGAAGGGAAGGAGGCTGAGAGGCTGCTCTTCTTGACACAATGAGCTGTTGGGCAGCTATTTGGATAACCATATGTGGATGGCTAACTCTGAGTCGCATTTCTAGACTCCATTTATAATCACTGGAGAGAAACATGTTTGCACATAGGAAACAACTTATCTCCTTCCAATGTAGAGGTTTAAAACAGATCAGATGGATTGCAGCCTCGGAGCATCTCTTTCTCTCCACCGTCTACAAGGAATTTAGAGAAGCAGCTCATACGTGGATGGCTATACCAGAGCAGCCTGGTTGAGATAAATCTTACAAAAGGTAAATGGGGAATTCAGGAGTACTTTGAGAGCAGAATTTTACAATTCCATTGCTGAATTACCTCGATGCCTGATGTTAGCATCGAAGTAATTTAGTGGGCTGAGTCATGTTGTCTCATAGGGAAGGACCTTTGTTTTGCAAAATATAATTGTCATGTTAAAAAGTGCACTTCATGTTGCACATTCTGATGGCATTTATAGCAAAAAGCCTAGCATGGAGGAGATATATAAAAAGTCAGAGGATATTTACCTGCTGACTTAAATAGTGAGCAGAATTGTTTTTTACAACTCTGCCAACGTGAGCCTGTTTCATATCATTAAAATGCATACATTCAGATGGGGGGGAAGCATATTGAACAATAGATAGTCTGGTAGCCATAAAGCTGGGAAAATGTTTACAATGTTTATCAAGCAATTTGCTTTGAAATATTGCAGCCTGATCTTGCCAATTACAAACCCAGTTTTCGAGGATGGGAAGATAATGGCTCAACATAGCCATAACCTTTCCACCAACAGAAAGGGGACCATAGTACACAGGGAGCAAGTTTTTCCTCTACAAGCTGGTTTGTTACTGCATAGCAGAACATATACATGTGGGTGCAGAGCAAAAAAAAATAACCAAAACAGAAAGAGAGGAAGATTAACTTCCTGCTATCTGAAGGGCTTGGCTCTATCTCTGATAGTAAAGGTGTAGTGAAGTTATTGTACCATTTTCTTAAATAGTATCTGAATTAATTGTGATTTAATTTGCTCATCATAGACCTCTTATGGAAATGAGAAGAGAAATGGAATATTGAAAAAGTGATCTGGGAAAAAAGAAGTAGCATTGTTGATTGTAGCACAGCTTTGTTTGCCTGATCTGGTTGTGCCGGTGTGCTCTTCCTGCATGGGAGCCACCAAATTTCAAACTGCAAAATATATGTCAGGATACTCGTTTTTCTAAAATTTGTGAAGTGACGTGGCTCTTGAAAGTCCGTAAAGGTTTCTGTTCACTGCAATAAATGCTAATTCATCTGCAGAAAAACACAAACATTTCATTCTGTTAAAAACATATCCATATACACATCACAGGTGTGGTTGTGATACAGAAGGGTTCGTGTGAAGGATTGTGGCATATGAATAAGGTCTACACAGGGCTAAATAGGACTGGCAAGTAAAGACCCCTCTCTCCACAGTTTGTGCATGGGCATGACATCTGCAGTGCAGTGGCATTGTTGTGATATATTCTCATCAATGTCATTCTGAAATTCAGAATTTAGGTCTAAAATCACCATTTTTATTTCTCATTGAAACAGAAATAGCGCAGAAAAAATTAGCTGGGAGTTTTAAGAAAGACAGATATCCGTTATTACAAGCATCTGAAGAAAATGAATTCATGGACAACTAATCAAATTCCAGTATTCTGTATTTATACATCACAGAGTGAAGGACTGCAGTCCCCTTTGATCAAATGACAGTTGCTTTTTAGTGACTACAGTACAAATCAAAATAAAGCAACAGGTGAAAACCACAGCCATTAATTTAATTAAACCTCAAACATTAATTTTTCCTGTATTGGAGTCATAGTTTTGGGAAAGAATAACAGAAAAGTTATGTTTGCTATTGGAATTTGCTCCTGCATAGCAGCTTTGTTTCATCTGTTTTTTTATTTTCTAAGCTTCACAGTGGTTTAATTCTGATTTAGTTAATGTTCAGCCTATTCAGAAGGGTAAAATTACTGGGGTGAGCTTTATTGCTGTAATGGAGGTCTTGAGAAATTTAAATTGAGAAGTATTCTAATGCATCTCTGTAGAATATTATCTGCCTCACTTCTGAATGCTTTGCTACTGTGTGCAGAACATGGCACATAAGTGGCTTTGGGGCTCGATGCATTTATGCAAGTGTTTTTCCTTGCCATCTCCTAACACAACAAAAAGGCACTTTAAGCCTCTTCTTGGGGCTTATTTTTATTACTAACTTAAATATAAAGAGGCTAAAGTCCACCACAATTCGCCTGTAGATTTTTTTATATTTCAAATGCAGATATCGTGATGATTTTCAATGAAAAATGATGTTTCTGGGGAATTATTGATGTGAAGGTTTGTAAAAATCTATTGCTGAAGATAGAGCCAAGATTAAATTAAACAAAAGTATTTTTGCAGCTTGTTGTGAATGAAAATTGTTTATAAGCTTATATTAGCCAGTCAGGGAACATAAACTTTATCCTGTGCTTTAGCCATCCTGGTCTATACTGCAAATATTGAACTGCATCTAATGAATTATCAAAGGAATATGCTCTGTGAACAGTTGTAAACATAATATGCTGAGATGTGTTCAATACAGTGTTCACTGAGTAGCTCTGAAGTGTAACAGTAATAATAATAATAGGAGCCTATTTGCAGACTGTTGCAAGCAGGAGAAATGGCTAAATGCTTCAGTTAAAATATTCCTTATTTGCCTGGTCATACTATGTGGTAACAGTTTATAATATAATGCACTTTAGTAATGGGTTGGGTTGGTTTTTTTTCTATATTACTTCCTCTGGCCCAATTATTCTCTTCCATTAGCCCATTCTCAGTGGCTTAGTTGTTTGTGAAGTCCATCCAATAATCGCAGACTGAATTCAAACTCAACTTTCCTACTACATCCAAGTGATGAAATACTGTTTTTTTTGTGGACACTCCTCCAGCAGATCTGCTAGTGGAGGGTTTTGTTGCTATTTTATTGAAATTCTCCCCGGAGGCTTGGTAATAGCTGTGTTGAGTATCAAAGCTGGAGATGGATATGGATCTCCTTCACACATTTTTCAGAGAATTTCTAACCCCATTTTCTGACCTTTAATAATATAAGGTACTTAAACAAATAATTGTGATTGAGACTTTTAACAATCAGATTTAAGATAGTATTAAGTCAGTTTAAAATTACATCAGTTTTGTAGTTCAAATACAAGACTTTACAACTCACTAAGCTTTCCTGATTGTATTTAACGCTATTACTTTCTGCAGAAAAAGTATTTAAGCTTGTAGAAAGCTGTATCTTCTCTTAGATGTTTATAACAAGCTGTTTAATGTGATATAGTAAAAATAACGTGGTATTCAGGGTTTTTTTAAAACTAAATCAGTTAATGTCAGACTTTATAAAAATGCTAAAGACACGAAGTACATTCATAGAATCATAGGATAGTTAGGGTTGGAAAGGACCTTAAGATCATTTAGTTCCAGCCCCCATGCCATGGGCAGCGACACCTCACACTAAACCATGCCATTCAAGATTCATATGCCACCCATATTCATATGCGTCTATCTAAAAGCAAAGGAACATTGTGCATTAGAGTGAAGCAAGAGGAATTTTAGTGTATGCAGGGGATATTGCCACTTGCATAACAATTCACCTCCCTCTGTTGCTAGTGAATATTCATATTCCCATAGTAGGGCTCTTTGTATTTACTGTTCTGCCGAAGTACGAGATGGCATCCAAGCCCTCTAGCGTTTTGTCAGAGTAGGCATGTCATTTGCGATGTTTTTCTAAGCCTTCCTAAACAGAACAAGCTGAGATGAACAATACTTTCGTATACCTCTCCTAAAACTCCTTAAAATGTAAATGTAATGTGATGTTGACTCGTCTGTAAGTTTCTCATTTTGTAAAAACACGTATACTGGTTTGACTGGAAGCAAAGGTGGGAAGAAGGGAGGGAGAATGCAGACAGCATTTGTAGTCCAGAAACCAAGCTCCAAGAATCACCTGCATTAGAAGAAATAGTTTCTAGTATGATGGCATGCCGGAGAGAATTATTACACAGAAAACATATTATGTAAGTTATAAGTGATTCATTCAAGGGTTCTGTTTACTGTGTAGCTGGACTACCAGTTTTCCAATAGCCATCACTGCCTGCCTGTACCAGCACAGTCTATAACTTTGAACTATAGACTGCTTCTAAAATAAGTAATCAGTGTGATTCCTGCCAGTCTTCCTGCTCTGGCTACCCCTGCCTTCATGGCCCTTCCCTTGTTCTTTATACCATCCTTCTTATCTGCTCTCCCCCTCTTCTTTCCACTCTTCCCGCACTTTTCATGTGCTGCATTCTTGGCGTGCAGCACTGGAGCTGCTTAAACCGTCCACTCTGGCAGCTGCATCTTTTCTGGGAGGTCAGCGCTCATTCCCTTCTCCAACAGTGCCTATCCCGGGGGGTATTGGTTGTTCATCTCCCTTCCCTCTCTCCCCTCCCCTGCTTTCCCACTGCACCAGCTCATTACCTCGGCAGGTTAAATAACGCCTAAGAGCTGCATGCAAATTTTAGCGCACTTTACTTGCAGCTTCATTGGCTACGTTTCGCTAACAGCGTCTCACCAGGGTGATCTGGACCCAAAGTGGGACAGCACTAGGTGCTCTCCCTGGCTTTGAGGAGACTGTTTGCCCTCAGGTATGGAGGGGTTGCTCTCTGAGATGCAGCTAAGTTCCATGCAGAGCCTGAAATCTGGGCTCTTCAGGTTAGACCCAGACGTGAGGCAAGTATACAGCACAGCCTCAGGTGCCTCGTTTCAAACCAGATGTAAATAACTTCTGCCTTGAAAGGGTTCAGACTCACCTGCATAGCTGCCTTTATCAGCTAGCGTGTTCTCTTACAGTTAGCTGCTACAATGTTTGTGTGCAAATAGCGCTTGGAAGTGATCCGGTGGAATAATTAAGCAAAACTGTTCTTTAGAAGCACCAAGTGAGTTTCCTCTTCATCTTAATGGGAAAAGAGGAAACAGCCATCAGGCCTCACACTTCAGCATGCCACTGTCATACAACTCCTGTCAGTGCTCTTCAGTGCCTCTGTAATCAAGGTACTTCTTCCAAATCACAGTTAGTGCTTTGGCAAACCATCATCAGCCTGGCTGGACTGTGCATTGCAAAGACTGAGAGCGCAAACATGGAAATAACAACCTGTTACTCACATGGGTTGTGTGCAGTGCTGACAGCATATCTGCAGGAGCCGGACTGGTGAATGCATGAAATCAGAGCTAGGTGCTGGGAAGTTCGATTTTAACAGTGCTGGAAAGGGCTGTGCCTTTGCTGTGCTTGATCAGGAGATGCTCGAGCCCTGGCAGCGGCTCCACGGCTGATGGGCTGCCAGCCCAGCTTCATGATGAAGCCATGCACACTGCTGAGGGCTTCTTAGGCACCTCGGGACAGGGATTCAAAGCCTGCAGACAGACCCTGTTAGGTAGCAAGAGGAATCTACTTGTCTGCTTTTATCCACTGTCCTGGTTATATGTTAATATTCCCAAATACATGAAGGCAGAGATTTTGTTCTCACATTACACCATGACTTTTGTGCGCGATCTGTATTCTCTAGAAATACGCTGTCAGCATGCTCTGGTTACAGTAGTTTATCCAGGTAGTTATCCAGTGTTTGCTTCCTAATGCAAACCTCATTGCCACTGGTTTCTGTCAGGGGAGGGGACATTCAGAGCAGCAAATGGGAAGTGGGTGTCTCATTCCTGTTGAATTTCTTTGGCTTTTGTGTACTGCAGCTCTGGTCCTCTTGGATTTCCTTTTTGCTAGTATAGTTGTCAGACGGGGTTTTAAAGGACTGATTTTACTTAGTGAGTGTTGTTATCAATGAAGATAATTTTAATCATTCTCTTTCTATAATACTTTAGTTTTTCGGTATGACAGGGTTATATTTGCTATTTGATTTTATTGCAGTCTCTGTTAATTTGAATCTGATTTTATTACAGTTTTCAGCAGCCATTATATTTTATACTATGAATGACTTATGAATTGAAACACTTGAATGGGACATTATAACTTGCCATTTTGTATTTTTGAAAACAGATTTTCATTGTTTTGTCAGGCAAATGTTAAGCTAAATTTCCCCTACCAGTAAATAAGCAGCATGACTTACCTTGGCTGAGAGATCCAAAGTAATCTGAGTGAGCCAACGGCAATGCTTGCTTTGTGCGTCCTGCACAAGTGATACTTCCATCAAAAATAACAATTCTTAGAACTACCTTTTCATGGGGGGGATTTTCTTTGCCCTCAACACATCAGCAGATACAAGAACTCATTTTACAGACATATACATGTGTGTAGGTAAGGTGTAAGGCTGGGGTGTATTTCAGATGGCACCAGCTGCCTCTGATGCAAGAGGAGGAGAATGCAATTACTTTTGTGGAAGTCTGTACATATTTGCCAGAATTTATAAATGTTTACAAGTAACTGGTCTTCACATAAGTAGGGCCCTCAGGGAGTGCTAGGCCCCCATCTGCTGGAGAGTTTTATGTCAATTCTGGTGATTTTTAGGTTATTTTCCCTGCATTTTTGTCTAAGAATTATCATCACTTGGCTTTCTTACTTAAACATTGCTAGTGCCTGGAGAGGCAAAGGCCTGATTGTTCTGAGTACTCTACGTACATATGGTGAGAGACAGTTCCTCTCCCAAGTTTTCTATCTAAACAAACAAGGTTAACAGGGCTGGGAAGAAGCAGTAACTCCCCATTTCACGGAGGAAGCACAAGAAAGTGCGAGGAGCTGAGCACTAAGCCCCAATCCTGACAAGCACCGAAACGCTTGCTCCTGGCAAGGGCAGAGGTTTTTGGAGAATATTTTCAAGTTGAAAACAGTTGGAAACATACTTCAAGAAAAATAAACATTGCAATCTGGTTGGATAGCAAGGGAGGAATGGCACAGAACTTGGCGTCCCAGAGGTTGTGGGGATTAACGGCTTTCAACTACTTCTATGCCCTTTTGGGGATATTCTGTGGCCTCCTGAGTAAGTTTGGTAGCTTAATTTGCAGCTCTTATGTGTTGCCTAGAGCTGCCTTTGACTAGAGTCTCTTGGCTGTACTTACACAGCAAAACCCCTTGATGTTACTGAACTCTGGCTGTGAAATGATCCTTTCCTTGGTGGTTTCAAGGAGCCTGAGAAGGTAGCTCTCTGCCTCAGCGTTTGCAGGAAAGGCTTGCTCAGGGAGCTTCTCGCATGGCTGGCAGTGAAACAAATGGGATGCAGCTTGTCTTTTATGTGCTGTTAGTTGGCATATAAAAGGATGGCATAGGAGGACGTAACCAAGATGCTCAGAACATTCAGGCTTGCATAGAAATTTCCTTCATTGCCCCATCTTTCCCCCAGCATGGCCACTGAAGAAAGCAGCAGGGAGAATGCCCCTGGGACCAGCCTTACAGCTCCTGCCAGCCACCTCAGGGCAGTGTGTGTTCCAGTGGCTCGACTAAGATTAATTGCACACTTGGATTTCGCACATATCTTTAAGGGCACCTCTAATTATGAATGCATTACTGGCTACAGTGAAAAGTTGTTAAAACATGGGGAAAAAAATTTGACGCTTGAAATTGTAACATTGGGAATGTTTAAAAACAGACATTTGTCATCAGCAGGGAAGTATTTAGGCAGTAAATTTTTATTATCATCTCCCTTTTTTCTCCTGGGTAAGAATAGGAATGGATGAAGAGGGAAGCTGTCTGGTTCTGTAGATGAAAAGCCCCTCTGTCCAGTGGAGATGGCATTCCCAGGGGAAAGCATACAGGTTTTGGGATTCTTGCAGAAATCTGCTGTTTCTGCTTTATGAGATCTCAGAAATCATTTACAGAGCTGCCCAAAGAAACTAGAGTGAAGCTGGGCCCAAGTTGTGTCAGCAAAATGTAGTTACACTTCACCACACAGTGTAGTTGGGCTGATTTGCAGGGGAAATTAATCATATTGAGGTAAAATCCCATTTATTGCTGCAAATTACAGTCAGTTTGAGAGTGACTGGATTCACCTGCTTCTTCTGAAGTTCTGCTTTCATTGTATGACCCAGTGTGGTGTAGGAAGGATCAAACAATCTCTATATTAAGAAAAAAAAAAAAAAGAGGAAAAGAGAGAAAGTGTACTCGGCCCATAGAAAGGATTTTTGGTTTCTTCAAAAGAAGAAAGGCAATCTTGCCATAAGTTCGCTAAACTGCATTTATAGTGCTTGTGCCCACAGATTTAGCTTGTAAGAGGGAAACGTGCTGTGTTTAAATACCCAGAAGGAGTCTGGAAGACAGATTTGTCCTGATAGCTTGTCATTTACCAAAATGGGTAGTGATAATTGGACACAGGAGACACTTGCAGATCATCCTTTAGTAACAGTGCCGATAGTTACTGAAAACATGAAATATCTCATGGTGGAGCTTCAGTGCCTTTTCTTTCATCAGCCTGGGCGATGTCCCCAGCAAACACCATATGTACAGTTGCCAAATGCATTTCATCAAGATATTCTCAGTTCAGTCCCTTTCTTTAAAATATTTTACAACTCCATATTAAAATATACAGACTATTAATGAAATTGGAGAAGTGTAAGAGACGGATGGATAAGCGCATCCTTCTGAGGTTGCCTTTGGCTCTGATGGCTCTGGCCTGGAGTGCAGTAGGCATGTTAATTATCTACCAGGTTTAAACCTTGTTTCCAAACCTTGCTACCCTTGATCAGCAACATACCGCTAAACATCACCTTTTAGCCACCTCTTTGGTATTCTATGCTGTAGAGCTGAACGTTGCTTTGGTGGAGTGGAACAAAATGCAGGAAATAGCTTCTTCAAGAGGTGAAAAATCACGGTTAACAGAGAATTCAAAGAGCCTCCCAGTCTTCCTTAATTACAACCTTTTCTTTTACATTGCTTTTCAGTATTGCTTGTTGCAGCTTCCTTTTTATTTAGGTTATGCTTTTTAAGAAATGTGTCGGCTTTTTGTAGGGCACTGTACACAGCTATGGTATGATGGTAGAAATCCCGGGAAAAGGTTGTGTATCAGTTGGACTTCTCTGCGTTTCTGCCCGTCAAGTAACTTACAAGAACTATTTGGGGTTTCTTTTTTTACTGTTTTTTACATGCTTTGGTACCACATCTTACATGCAGGATATTTCCTTGCTCTGCACTGCCTTTTCTGCGCTTCTAAACTAGTCTTTCCAGCTTCTCACATAGGATACACGACACTGCCTGCAATGTATGCCTAGATAGCCTAGTTGTCATATTTGGCTGTCTAAGGAGCTTCTGAGAAAGATGTTCAGATGAAGCTAAATTGCTAGCTAAATATTGAATTGAGCAGTAGTTGCTGAAGTCCCATGTGGGATTTTATTAATCTCATCAGGAGGTTGTAAAGAACAATACCAATAATTAGTCAGCCTTCTAACCCTGCAAACCAGAACCTATTAATTATATTACTCTGCATAGTGTATTTTATTAATAACTTCCTATTTTACTTTTATTATGATGTGAGAAAGATTTCTGGATCTTAATTAAGGTATTATATGAATTAAGTAATATGATTTGACTGAACAGGTTAAAAATTTATTTATTAAGGTATAAAGCAATGCTTAGTAGATTACAGTGTATGTTATAAAAGGTAGCTTCTTGTTTCTGAAATAAGACTTTGGATTAATGGATGCTGGAAAGATTTAAGAATTTATTCTGCTGCCCTTCTGCTTTTGTTGTTAGCCTACATATAAGATACTCAGGCTCTGTGTTATATTCATACCTCCTGTTTCTGAGACAGATGACCTGAATGTAGCAGAAAGATAATTTAATAATATAATGGTAAGAATTTGTAAGAATAAGAAATGAGGCCAGTAGCCAGCCTGTAATGAAGGTTGTTTTTTGAGGAAAAGATCCCTGTACGAGAGCTGTTAAGATCTGTTGAAGTAAATGGGATTTAGACATGTACATAAAGTTAAACACATAGCTCAGTGTTATTATTAATCAGGATAAGAAAGTTGGTTGGAGTTTGTCATTGAGTCAGGAGACAATGTTTGCGTATGTTTCCCTTGGCTTGTTATGCCTTCAGTAAACTATGTGCTGCCATCATATGATTTTACTCCAAAGTTACTGGGAATAAAAGATCCAAGGATGTTCAGTAACATGGACTGACTCAAGTTCTCAAAAAAGCACAAACACTAAATACATTTATAGTGCATTTTGCTAAAAAAAATTAATTAATTTAACTTTTGTTGCTATGTGCTAGAAATGGTTTCTCTGACTGTATATTTGATGTGTGTGTGAGTACCAGGCTGGCTCTGTGCTTTGAGCAAACATTTACTTAGAAAGTCTTTAAGAGTTTTTCTCTAGTTATTAAGCTGATGACTAGCTAGTCTAGGTCTGGTGTTAAGAGAATTGCTGTCTGCAACCAGTCCTCCTTAAGGGAGGCTAGACACCAAGACTGTCCAGTTTACTACTGTCCCCTCAGATGCTCACCACAAGCCACAAATTGCCCTCTGTGCATTGCATTGCGTAGCAAACTGAAGGCAATGGTCATCAGCAGTGCCTAGTCAAAAGCACTTCTTAAAAAGGGGCTTATACATTGCTGTAGAAATGCACAAAGGCAATTACAGCTTCAAATCAAACCAAAACCAACCAACAAATAAACAAATAAAGGAGGTAGTTAAATGTCCAGTATGACCTGTCAGTATTGAAACTGAAGGTTGAAATCCTATCCCTATCTTTCCTCCTGCAGATTGGTTTGGATAAATATATGAAAGAGAAAACCCTGCCGTTGCTTTTCTTGATCTTCAGTTTCTAATTTATTCTTCAGTCTTTGGCCCAAGTTAATCCAACTCTGATAACCTTAATGTTACCATCTTTGTTCCAGACTTCGGTGGAGAAAGGGGTATACTGAAGACCAGGTCTAGAGCTTTAGGGCTTGTTTTCTTGTTTGTTTTGGGGTGGTTTTTTTTTTAATGAAAGTGCAATTTTTCATGTGTCTGGGATGCTGAGAGCCAGGCTAGTGCGTCTCTGAGGTATCTGATAGACACTCAAAACCATTGTAAACTATATTTATTACTCTGTGTAAGATGCAAGGCTAATGAAGTGAATCGATAATGCTCTGCATACACACGCTGTGTTTACCTAGTTCTGTGTAAGTATGAATGGAAATTTTACTTATTGTGTACCTACTAAGTAATTAACCAGTTATATTGGTTCTGGGTATTGAATTTACACTAGCAGTGAATTTCATAAATATTTTTACAACTATTTAATTGTTTATTTCTTTGTTTGTAGACAATAAAATTATAAGTCATGGCTGAGACACTGAGCTGTCAGAAATGAACTCACACCTATACAAACCCAATAATCCTTTTCTCTCAAAATTCTTTGCAGACATCAAATCAGAGTCTGATCTATGCTAAATGTTGAATTCTTTAAAAGTTGAAAATAGTAAACCTCTAATAGTACAGGGAGGTGTCTGAATTTGGAGTAAGATGTCCACTTAGAGGTCCTAATGAGGAATAATTCAGGTGAAAGTTGCAGCCATAATTGAGTTAAAGATGCTCAAAGTTGTGTGGAACCACTGCAGGGAAGAGGATGGGGATCTGAAACCTAAAAGCCCATGAGAGTTAGTAAGTCAGAGTCCTAATGTATACTTCAGGTGAGTATTGTTCCTGGGAGGGATAAATGGTGAAGAAAAGCATGTTTGGAGCAGGTCTGGTTAGGGATGGTGTCCTGCTGCTCATTTATATCATGAACTGTTCATCAATACTAACAATTAGTGGGCTAAAGATTCCATTGACCACATGACAGGAATCAATGTACACAGTACTTGTTAGTCATTTACCACAGAGTGTATTAAAGGCCATAGTTTCACCATAAATACTTTAAAGCTATCCTGCTATGATCCTTGCCACAACATGCATTGACACATCAATAAATCCTGTTGACAAGGGCGATATGTGAAAATCAATACCAGTTTATCAGCTATTTCCATGTAGTCTTTTCTACAGAGGTTTAAAGATCTTTTCCCAAAGCTGTATAACTGACATGGGGTAGGGACAGATCTTGTATCAAATAGTGACCTTGATTAATGCTGTTCACTTAAAGAACTTTGTAAATCCCATACAAGGAGCCTAAGCCTATTTCTGATGAGGTTCACTGTTTGGAAAGTGCTTTTCAAAGCTTTTACTGAAGCTAATTTTTTTTGGTGAAAGCGAATGAAGTTTCTGCACACACACAGAATGAGTTTGGCTTTTATTTTTCCCCTCAAAGAAAAAGAAGTTTCTTCTGCTGATAAAAAAATTGCCAGGTGTTCCCTTTTCTCTAAGCTGTTATCTACAACATAAGGGCCATCACCAAAGGCTTATTGTGCTACACAAGCTTTATTGCATTATAAAAATAGATTTTAAACTTCTATGTATAATGCAAAAGTATATTATTTAGGCACAGTAGAACATTTTCTTTCTGCTGGTTGTTATTTAGTGCTTGAGGAATTTTGAGCTGATCCTACCTGATTTCAAGTGTTGAACAATCTTTTAAAAATCTGGTCTCCTTAGGCTTTCAGTAGTCAGTTATCATTCATGTCTATGTAACAGATTATTTAGATTTCTACAGTGATTCCTTCTATGCACACTTTCCTCCCGTCAAACAGATAAAACAGTAGTTTTATCCTGGTGCATTACTTGCTTTACAAGCAAGTTCTCGTTGTCCTGGAGGACGTAATAACCTTGGGGACCAATGGAAAAAAAAAAATCTAAGATACAGGAACACACCTGAAACAAAACTGAAACAGAAAATAATCACTGCATTAATAACATTAATTGTTATCTTTTTAGATTAAACTCCTTCCCCTATTTCCTGCACAACAAATTTAACAGTTTGAATTCCAAAGTAAGCAAAATATTTAATTAGTTATGTATCTTGTATTCAGGGGCCTGTAAGTCATGCAGCAGCTTAAAAGCCATCTCAAATCCCACAGAGAGGAAATGATAAGGAAGCCTATTACATGGCTCTTTGGGAGTACCTCTGCCAAAGTCAGCTTCAATGGAAGTAAATCCCACTCCCACTTCAGTCAATGAGAGCTGGCATTGCTAATGGTAGGGTTTGATTCTGGCCCTTTCATGCAGTTTTCCCTATGAAAGCTGAATGTATTGTGTGTTGCAACTCAGTGCAAATGTTTCCTGTAAAGTCTTCTACAGTTACCAGCCCTAACAGAAGGAATAAGGAGGTTTTGGTGGTTTTAAATGAACTGATGCAGAAGAGAGCTGCAACACTCATAGCAAGACCTTCTGGTATCTCAGTATCCCCCTGCCTCATACTATACAACATTTTACTGTAGAAATCTTACTGAAAACCTCCACTCTAAAATCTCCATTATTCTGCTATACATATGAGATAATATTATACACTGTGTTATCTTCCTTTCTTTCTCCCCTTTATTTTCCTTACCTCTCAATCATTTCTCCTTTATGTTGTTCCCCCTGATTCTCTGAGTACTGATACATATAATGTACCCAATGGCAGTGGAAACAGTGGAAACTGTGCATCGTTTACCTACCTTATTTATGGTGATAAAGAGATTTAGATGGCATCCCCTCCCTGGTTTAGATACACAAATTATCCTTACAATGAACTAGTGACTTTTTAACTTTTCACAAAGAATTTGTTAAATACCTACTCTCTCTTTCTTTTAAAGAGGAAAACTGTTTTCACTCAGAGCTGCTCTTTCCCATTAGAGTAGTCTGGATTTCTCAGTCCACAACCAGGATGGGCTTCTGGAATGTGCTGTAGGGCTGCGAGCTGAAAAAGGAGCAAAGCATGAAGGAAAGAGTGGAATAAAATCCACACAAACAGCCGAAGAACAATGATGCCTGAATGAAAAACAAGATAGAGTAGCCTCAGGCAACAGATAACCCAAGCTCCAGCTGACCTTGGCAGCAAGACAGGGTCTTTATATAAGGACAGAATCCTCCAGCAATTTCATCAGTTTTGCCCCAGTGTCAACCTTGCATCTATTGTTATTTTACATCTTCTTTTCTTTCATTTTTTTTTCTTTTCCTCTCTCTGCTCAACTATATTTATTGCTCAAATGTATTTATTGTGGCTAATAGAAGGAGACTCTCTAAGTACATTTTTGTTCTCAAACTCCAGAGAACTGATGAAATTCAGAACTTGGTTTTTTTTTTTTGTTTCAGAATTGTTGAGCCAGGGAAGATCAGATACTAGTTCTGCACCAGCAGGGTTGAATTTTGGGCATAGGAGCAGTCTTTCTTTTCATTTTGGCATACTTGTAGAGTATATCTTTCACCCGTTCTGCTGTGAATGTGCAGTTAAACTAACAGCAGAGGATGGAAAGGCAGCTGTTTCGAGCACGTCTGTTGGCAGCGACAAGACCTTAAGCATGAACAGATTTGTTGAGGCAGCTTTCCCAGCTTATTCAGTAAAGGCAACCAATTCTGAGCCTTGTGTACTGTGAGCTGATGGGGTCTACTGAATATCCTCGCATAAAACGCGCTAGGGGCCAGTGTAAGGGAAAGGAAGGAGTATTCATTTAGAGACCTAAGTTCAAAACTGTCAACAGTTCTGCCTCACCAGGGCTACTTGTTTGATTATTTGTTTGCACAGGATGTGTGAATGCATCTTACTTTAAAATTGTAAAATTTGCATGGCTTTTTTATTGTAACATAATTGTGCCATTTCCTTGGCTATAGCAAATGATACCCACAGCTGTTATATGCAGATGAAACTCCGGCCAGCTGAGAGAGGAACATCGCTTAGTGGTGTTTTTGTTGCAGAATGCCATATAACTTATGCACCTGTGTTGTTGCATAAGAACTTTAAGAAGTGACAACATATCAGTAAGAGTCAAACTCTTGTCAAGTAAGCTGTACACGATAAAAACATGTTACTGTGGTGTTTTGATGTTCTAGGAGTTTTAAAAGTTAATATTGAGTGAATTGCAAGTTTTATTTGATGATTGCAAAAGGATAATTTGTACTGTTTGAAGCATTTTGTGTATTTCTTCATTTAAGGCTGACCAAGTTCCAAAGTGTTTATTTTTAAAAGAATGACTTCTATAGCTTCAAAAAGCGCACTAGTAAAATAGTCTGCATTTGTAATGCTGCTGAAATTAAAGGGATCTTCTGGTTGCCTAGTTAAAAAACAGACTGTTGTCATATGGTTATGCTGATACATTGTTACAGCGAGCACTATTTGCTGTTTTCAGAAGCAGAGAGGGAAATTTTGTCAGTCTTCTGTGGGTTGTGCCCGTCTTGATCAGATTTTGCTGCAGAGGAGTTGCAGTGGCAGAAATCTGTGCAAAAAATCCCCTCTAGGAAGTATTGCTGCACAACCACAAGGTCTCTTTAGAAAATGATTATCCCTATAGTTGACAGTTTGGATGAAGAGCAAAGTTAGCAGTTTGAGCAAAGAAACAAATGGCACGGAGCAAGGTTTCAGAGGCAAGGATTTATTTGGTAATTGGGAAGATGGTTTTATTCTTGCCCTCTAGTCTGACCTGCTTGCTTTCCTTTAGTTGTTTTATTGTTTTTCATGAACAGTTGTAGCATGTGTGCTATGCTAAGTAAGTAGCGCTGTTTTGGCAAGAAGAGGTTATATTTCAGTGAATTCAGTATATTTCACTACTAGACATATCTGAAGTCTGAAGACTGACAATGCCGCATAGGTGTTTAATTGATAAAGTGTAAAAGAATACCAGAGTCTGTTAGAAGGGGAAGCAACAAGCACATTTTGGTTTCACCTTCAGTTGTTGTGTGACAAAACCAAACTACCCAGTTCTCAATTTGTGCCTCCCACAGTGAGGTCCTTTCCAACCCTAACTAGTCTATGATTCTGTGATGACGGAATATTTTACTTCTTTCCAACCCTAACTAGTCTATGATTCTGTGATGACGGAATATTTTACTTCTTTCCAAGTATACGATGGCAGTGTGCTGAAATAGTCAAAGCTTTTTTCTTCTAGAAATAATATTTCCTCAGCCTCTAGGATCATAAAGAGACTTTAAAAAGAAAAAAAAGCCAGCACCAAAAATCTTGCGGAAGCCTAGGCTGTGTAGTCAGCCCACCCATTATATGTGTTTGTTCCTGGGAATTTCTGAGTTCCTGGGATTCAGACATCCCTTCTGCACTCTGACTGAGACCAGGGCCTGTGCTGGAGGCAGGTTGGAAGAGGAAGGGCTTGCTTTTAACCGTGTCTCAGCATGCATTTTGGCTTGAGGTCCTCTCAGGAGTCATAAAGAAATTTGGCAGGTGAAATGCAGTGGCCCTTTGGAAAGATGTTTCCCCGTGTTTGAACAGCTCTGATGGTCAGTGCTGAGGAGGGACAACTGCCAATCACTCTTCCCAGCTGTTTTTGGGAGAAATTGATGTCATGATTCATCTTCACATGAGGAAGTGCTCATGTTTCCCTGCTGTTTTATGCCTCGGCACAGGAGGAGGTTCTTTGTTTCTTTCCCCTCGCGCTTGCTCCTTGCAGTCCCATGAAGGGCTAAATACGGTCTGGCCCATGGTAGAGATTTGGAATCCATTCGCTTGCTCTCCTACAGCTTTCAAGGCTTGCCAGCAATACTGTGGGAAGCCTGGAAAAAATTAAAGCGATATTCTATCCTGAAACTTCTCCCTGCAAAAATTCTATTCTAGGCTCCCATGCTTATTGTTTCTCCATGATTCTCTGTATGAAATTTGATCTGTTTAAAAAAGGGGACCAAAAATGAAAAAAAAAGAAATGAAATCCCTGATTACCTGCCCAACAGACTCCTCTGTGAGCAGCCAGCCTGAATTCTCCCTCCTTAATCTGAGAGTTAGGATCGCCACTGGTGAAGGGGGTCAAACCCAGCTGAGAATGGCTCTGCTGTGTTTGAGCTTAAAAAATTCATTTCAGCTAAAAATCATGAAGCTACTTGACAGCAAATTCAGGGGGGTTGGAACTAGATGATCTTAAGGTCCTTTCCAACCCCAACTATTCTATGATTCTATGAAATTCACAGTGCAAAGCTATTTTTAAAAGTTAGTATATTGACTGGTTCATAGGAAAGACCGAGGACTGTAAACTGTGGGGTGGCAGATGGGGTTTCCTCTGAGCAGTGTTTCATGACCTGTATTCCAGCATAATTTATTTAGTCTGCAGAGCAACGTCTCATGTTTCAAATGTAAAGCACAGACCAGGTCTCCACTGAGCCCTCTTATGACAGCCCAGATCTCCCCTGTATTAATTCACTTGGAGTGAGCCCCTGGAGATTTGAATATTTTATCTCTATAAAATTCTATGAAGTTTGTCACAGAGTTCCCTGTAGAAGCTTTTACTGGGAGGAAAAGCACATGGCACATAGCTTTACTTTTAGGCTAGTGACAGAGAAGTTGTGCTCTGCTGAAAGGGTCCCTGTGCTGTAAGTACAGGGAGATGCATCACAGGTCCTGATGTGAAGAAGATCTGCAAGAACTATGGATTAAAACCAGCAGATTAATTAATGGTCAGATCTTGTAAACTGGTGAGTAGCCTTTTTTATCTTTGCAAATTGTTTCTGTTTACATACAGAAAGCAAACAAGTGAGCTCAACCAAGTCTTGATCTGTGAAGAATAAAGCTCTTCCGGCCTACGGGGCCATGAAGAAGACACTTGAACCACTTTCCAGAGAACTAAGAGCTTGGCTTAATTATCAGTTAGCTGGGAAGGGTATTTATCTCTTTAAATATAATTAGTAAAGAAGATGAAGCTTAATTGACCACTACTTAATTAGGCATAGAAAAGCCAGGAAACTCAGAAGTCACATGTGAATCTATCTTTTATTCTCTTGGTTATTCCTATAGACTACCTCTTGATAGTCATGTATGACAGGAAAAAGAAGGACTTTGTACACAGCCTTGCAGCTGGCATCCCCTCAGACCTGGCCTCACATCCTGGCCTTAGAGGAGCCGCTGAGTCTAAATGCCTGGAGTGGCGTGTGCCCTGCTTTGCCTCCTCAGTGTCAGTGCTGAGCCATGTGGGCTGCAGGGCACCAAAGCCTGGAAGTTGGTGCCTGGTGCTCGTCGCCAGGAAGGTGAAGCTGAGCTTCACTGCCCTCTGTGGGGTAAATTACTGCTCCAAGCTTCAGTCTTAGCTGCGAATCCCATCACTTCTCTGCGTTTAAAACTGTCTCCTGTGGTTAGAAAGGCACATTTTAAACACAGTTGTTTTCCCATTTTTGAAAATCAATCATAATGTCGCCATTAAAAAAAAATTGTGGATAGAATCATAGAATAGTTAGGGTCGGAAAGGACCTTAAGATCATCTAGTTCCAACCCCTGTGCCACGGGCAGGGACACCTCGCACTAAACTGTGTCGCCCAAAGCTCTGTCCAGCCTGGTCTTGAACACCGCCAGGGATGGAGCATTCACAGCTTCCATGGGTAACCCATTCCAGTGCCTCACCACCCTTACAGTAAAGAACTTCTTCCTTATATCCAATCTAAACTTCCCCTGT
>WYDI02007318.1:128176-145579 GCA_009867235.2 Psittacus erithacus
GTTATCACCGCTGTTCCCAGACCAAAATCAAAAACACAGCACTGCACCAGCTACTAAGAAGGAGAAAAATGACTGCTGCTGCTGAACCCAGGACAACTACCTGTTGTGCTCTTGCTGCAGCTTGCTAATGCAGATGTGACTAGAGACCTTCTATGTCAAAAGCTATTGGTTAGTATCTGGACATATAAGATCTGTATCTCCCAGAGGTGCTTGGCTCCCATGGCTCCAGAATAGAGTTCCTTCCTGCTTAGTCCTTTCTTGACCCTGAAATTTTGTGTTCCCTTCTAAAAAGTGACAGAAGGTGGCTAGAAAGGGATAAATGGTGCTTCTTTTTGGCTCTTTTGGAAATTAAAGCACTCCCTGGATGCTAGAGAAGGCAGTTTCGAATCTCTGCAAGCTGCAGAGAGACTTGAATTTGGGCCTTCTTGGTACATACTTTACTGGTGATGTTGTCATGTAGGAATTTTCTTCTCTCTACCCATACGGGCCCAGCCCTTCAGTGGCTTAGCTGCTACCTGGCACTTGCCAAACCGTGTTTCAGCTCTTTGGGGATGAGAGGTCTTGGGCAGGACTGAACTAAAATCCAGCTGACTTGGAATCTCCTGGTGTGGACATGATAGTGGTTTCAGAGAGGGAGAGATTGCATTATGGAGGCGTTTTGGCTGAAAATATGGATGGGGGTAGACTTCAACTGACCTATTCTGTTTTAGGTGATAAAGGCATTCTTGGGTACTGGCTTCCTGTTCTTTCTAGAGGTTATTCCTATTCTTATAGATGGATATCTATAAGTTTTTCGTTCATGAAATGTTCAAAAGCAGATCGTAAAATTTTTGACCACTTTTGGGAATTGTTCAGATAAGTGTTATTGTTGATGAACTGTTTGTAACAAATTTCCTGTCTCTGTTGAGATTTGCTACTCTTGCTTTATGGTTGGCCACCTTTACTCATAATTTCCTAGTATTTTTTCAAAGCAAACAGAAATCCCAACATGTGGCAGACTAACTAGTAGCAGTAGTAGGTTGTCATGCTGGTTTCTCTATTCTCTAATTCTGCAACTTATTTTTTGTAAGCTACCTCTGTCTCTGCTGGAAATGAATTTATTTTAATCACAAAATGATTTTTCTTTTGATGACTGCATTCGTATTGGCAACCTGCCCCTAAATCCATTGTTCACAAACATTTGTATGAACTAAACTTTGGTTGCAGAGCCCTACATAAACAAATCAAATTGAGATCAGATTTGTAATCTGAAAAATAGCTTACAAAAAGATTTTTACATTATTCAGTGACTTCTGTTGACTGTTACACTATAAACAACTGCCTGGAGATTATTCAGCAGTGCAGTGGTAGGACAAGACATTAAACTGAATACTTGAGAAGTGGGATGTACTTTTTCTGGCTGAATTTTATGGGCCTTGCCTTGTTGGGTTTGTTCACAGAATATTTACTGTTCAAAACGCACTTTTATTTCTAAATAGTATGCAAAAAAGCAGTGTAATTTTTTGAGGGTGGGGTTCAAGTGATGTTCGACAGTGATTTAAAGCTAATCAGAAGGGCTGGGGAAAATTAAAAATGCAGACCTGTTGACAGAGACTTGGCCCTGGCATGGAACAGAAATGCTCACCTGGGAAGGAAGTTGTTAACATCTTGCTCTGCATCCAAATACTGTGAACAATGGTTACCAGACGCTCACCACCTTCAGGGTGTCTATCATAAAAAGCCAGTCCCCATTTTTCTTAGAAGATGCCTTTAGGTATTGAAAGGCTATAATAAGGTCTCCCTGGAGCTTTCCCTTCTCCAAACTGAAGCAGCACAGTTCTCTCAGCCTGTCCTCATAGGAGAGGTGCTTCAGCCCTCTCTTTCATGATCCTTGTGGCTTTCATCTGGACCCTTTCCACAGATTCATATCACTCCTGTACTGAGGACTCCAGAACTGAACACAGTACTCCAAGTGGGGTCTCACAAGAGCAGAGTAGAGGGGCAGTATTATCTCCCTCAACCTGCAGGTCATGCTCCTTTTGATGCAGCCCAGGATATGGTTAGCTTTCTGGGCTGTGAATGCACATTCCTGGATCATATCCAGCTTTTCATCCACGAGTACCCCCAACTCCTTCTTCAAAGGGCTGCTCCCAATCCCATCATCTTGCATCCTACATTGAAAATGAGTGTTGCCCTGATCCAGGTGTAAGACCTTACACTTGGCTTTGTAGAACTTCATGAAGTTCACATGGGCCCATTTCTTGACCTTGTCCAGGACCTTCTGGATGATATCTCCCCCCTAAGGTGTGTCACCCGCACCACACAGCTTGGTCTCATCTGCAGACTTGCTGAGGGTGCACTCAATCCCACTGTCTATTTCACTGATGATGATATTAAACACTACTGGAACCCTGAGAGACACCACTAGTCACAGAAGAGATATGTAGATGGCCTTTCTATTTACCAAGTTTTGTGCAACATCTGGGAAGCAAAGACATACAACTGTGAAATTGTAGCTCTCCTGTTTGGAGATTTTCTAGGACATGACATTTTAGTGGCAGAATCCACTAAATAGAATATGTTATTTTGGAGCTCTATTTTTATCTCATGTATTTACGACTTGGCAGTTTTCTAGTCAAGAGGGGATAACCCTGGCCCTAGTGATAAGTTTTAACAACTGCATGTTTATGCACCAGTACGTATCAGGAGGTCAGTCATAAAAACCTGTCAGTTTGTATTACTTCTCTGTTGATTTTCTATCAAAGCATGAAGGAAGGAGAGCTGCCATCTTTCTTTTCATACCAGTGGGTAGTATGTCACAGATTAGATAAAATAAGCTGATTTTTTCTTATATTGGTGCAAAATGCTGTCCCTTTGAGAACAGGGGAGAAAAAAAAAGATTAAATTTCCATGTATTTATTCTGTCACTGCAGCAGAGATGCTGCTTTAGCAGATGGAGGCAGTGGAAATAACGTACAAGACATGCATCTTCTGGGCCTTTTAAAGAACACATTGGCAGTGTTCTCAAATGCTTACAATATCTAGTGTTGAATTCTGATCAGGTCTCCCCAAAGCAGATCTGCTTGGATATTAATGAACCGTTAATTTTTAAGTCATATGCAACAGGGAATACTGAAGCTTGCATCGTCTTTAATATGTTCAGGTCACTTTCTTTTGATACTGCCACTCAAATCAAAGAAGCTGAATGAGAAAAGATAATATCAAAGATGATCACGGTCTCTTCTGTTCCAAATGAGAAATTTGCACTCTGTTTAACACCCTGCCTCCAAGTGAGCTTCCCATTACCTGGTATCGATGGCCATGAGAGTGAACACATGCAATTAAAATAGGCAAGCTACTCTGTGCCGCTACCCAAGGCAGAGCCAGGCTCTGAAGGATCATGCAATTGGCTTAAATGTTGTAGTATTGAAGAAGAAAGAGAATTTGGCATTCCTTTTATTCCCTTGCTCGTGTTTAAATACATTCTGTCACATTCCAGCTTCTCTCTGCAACCATGACTACCATCAGGATAGGCTCCTGTTCTTAAAAAAAGGATCACACTTTAAAATCTGTCTAGAGTACCTAAAAGCTTTCATTTCAAGTTAATTTTTAGGTAGGACAAGCTACAGAGTGCGCATTCTACAGCGGAACAGGGGAAGTGGATATTCTAAGCTTGTAACAAGAAAGTAGATACTAAAGACTGACAATTTCAAATTTTAAGATAATGTTTCAAATGTTAAGTTCACTCCCAGCACTACACCATGCAGAAGAGACACTTCTGCATTTCATCTGGGGTAGACCTTGGAGATCAGGAAGATATCCAGAATTATTTTGGTCATTATCTGAATGGGAAATAATTATGATTTTATTTATATTGAAACATAATGTATAGTAGTTTCCTCAGAGATATTTATGGTAGCAGCAGCCAATGTGAATAAATCGTATACCTGCTTCTCATTATTTCACAACTGAATAAATTATTTTGGGAGTTTTCTCTCTCAAAATCCAATAGAAGGCCTTGGAAGCATGAAAGTACTTGGTTAAATCTAAGAAGTACACCTGACAAGTGGAAATTTTCTAGGAATGATAAAGGAGCGTCGTCTTTCAAATAGGAAACATCAATTCTTAGGGCTGACGTTATGTCATACATTACCAACTTTTCACCTTTCATTGCTTTGGAGATATTTATTATGCCTGACTGCTGTTTGTTATTATAGGACCATAGTAGAACATCATCTCTCCTCTTATGTTTGCAAGGCACTGCTGCTGGTAATCTGATAGGTTAGATATCTCCCTACAGCATTCTTTGTTGTGAGACTTATCCTGTACAATGGTAGAGGACACTTATGTTTTCACGTCCCATCCTGACTGCTGGGTGAAGTTGGTATCTATCAATTGAGAACCCATAGGATCGTGTACCTGCAGCACACTGTATAACACAGTTGAAAATATTCAGTATCTCTGCAGTTTCTAGGCCATTTTCCCTGGGCAGTTTGGTATTACCTCCTTTGCTGCTACCAATGATTGCCTGGAATATTGGCAGAGGAATGAGAAGGATACTGATGACATAATCCTCCTTGTGGTGCACTCAGATCAAGGTGCATGCGTATTTTCAGGGAGAGAGGGGGAAACTGCTTTGATTCTGTACTTGTTCTGCAAGTCCACTGAGGCTTTAGGACATGAAAGCCCATGATTGTCAGCTGTACTGGAGAGCGTTGAATCAAGACAGAAGGAAGGCAGCCCAGATCTGACCCCTGCCAGATGTTGAGGCTTACTGAACTAGAACATTCACAGAAGTCTGAATAAGGAGCTGCTTGCCTAATACAAAGCGTATTTGATCTTCAGTACACTCCTTTGTCCTTGCTGATGTACTATGGGGTACATGGTGGGCTCTGTGCTGACCTGGCAGTTTCTAATGGCCCTCTTTCAGACCTCACATGCTGTAGAGGTTATAAAAAGTTCACATTCAGTCTAGAGTGTCTGAGACCAATATATATATGATTTTAAGAGGCAGATGACGTGATCCAGGAGACACTACTACAAAAGGTGAGGATATCAACAAAAAGTGAGCATATGCACATCTGTATCGGTTCATTTGCTTGTAGAAAAAACTCTTCCAAATCAGAAAGCTAAAGGAAGAAAAAAGAGCAGAAGTCATTTGTTCTAGAGCAGAGGCGATTCTTCCGTGTGGCTTACAGAGATCAGGTGTGAAAGTCAAGCTGTTTGTGGAGGGACTCATTTGGAGGAGAATCCTAAGATGTCTGAACAATCAGCACCTGAAATCAGCAGCCTCAGAAGAGGATCTGTGACATTTTCATAGTCTTTATTTGAGGACCTAGACAGTGGTCCAGCTATGATCAATTTTGTAGATTCCAATTAAACACAGTGCGTAGAAGTATAACATCTATCAGCGCTCATCACTGCATTGGCAGAAACGAAGCTGCTTGGTGTAGATCTATATATTCTGGGCTGAGTTCGGCATAAGCTTCCCCTAGCCTAAGAAGGCTAAGAAGCACTGCATCTTTTCTGTCTCACTCTCAGATGAGAGCTCCTCTGGCAGTTACACATTCCCAGAAATGGGACCATGTAGTTATTTGGCTTCGTCAAAGCTACTGCTGCCTTCTCAGGCTCTCTAGTAGTCCGAATGCAAGTCTTCCAGAAGAGCTCTGAAACAGTAGATGCTCTGGGTTTGCAGCACTCATGAGGAAAGCATAGTACTTAAAAAAAAAAATAGGGTTCTGAACACGATTATTGCTTATTTTAGTTAGAAATGCACAGCCACAGCAAAACAAATAAACAACCCACCCATGCCCCACACGGTATGCTTTTGTTAGGACGTGAAGATTTAGATCTTTGAAAATAGGTCTGAGCTGCCCAAGAAGTGCTTTCCTGTGCATAGCTTCTTGTAGTTATTTCATTCTCCTCTGCAGCAATTCTACACATGAATCACCATGTTATGCAAAAATGTTTTCTTTCTTAAAATAGTTCTCTGTGTGTTTAAGCTTTCTCCCAGACTTCATATTCTTTATGGTTTTAAAAGGCTGTATCAACACCAGTATTTTTGTTCAGGCTAGAGGAATGCACCCTGGCTCTAGATGCTGCTCCTTAAAGAGCTGGAGAGGAGGGGAACTGCTTTTCCGAATGCTTTGCTTGCTCTTTGTCAGAAGATGCTTTCACCTGGAAGGCAACAAGGGTAAAAATCTACTTCAGCAGTCCTGGGTGTCATTCACTCGACTCTCAGACTAATGGAAAAGTTAAAAATCAGAAAGACCATTAGTCAGTTTTCACAATGGAGCTTGCCAGCTGGTATGAGCGCACCAAGAAACCCAGAGTTTCCAAGCAAATTCACAAGCTTTCTGTAAGCAAGTTTTCCAAATTGTCACATATGTTCCTTTTTTATACTGCTTTATGTCCTACAATTTTATACAAATAAATTTTGAAATCATTAGAAAATAGGGAAGGACAAATACCATCTGTGGGAAACTTAAAAGAAATCTGAAGTGAATCAGTTTTACTGCTGATCCAACAGGTCCATGGAGTCTGAAGTGATGAAAAGATGTTTAAAATTTCATTAGATGTTTATGGACCCAGAGTTGAGGCCCCAGTGGATTATCATAGACAGCATAAAGATTAAAAAAAAAAGGGAAAGGATTAAACACTGACCTGTTATGATCTTTCAACTAGATCATACCAGGTCTCAGCTACAAGGACGACCTTAGTGGGTGATTTCCCTGACACGTTGTTCACTCTTGGCCTTCCTTACCTTGTTTAAATTTAGCTTTATATATTTTTCATGTTTAAGCAGTAGGGTAGCTGCTAAGTAGACGTTTTTAGTAAATAATTGCTTATGTTGCTACTAGCTGACTGACAGCAAATGAAATCCTACAGGGATTTTTATACATTTGGTGGTAGTGGTACAGCTAAGTGGCCACTTGGTAGGTGAGAGCTTTGTTTGTCTAGGGTTTTAGCGTAATCATTAAATCACAGCTTTCTCTAATTGCTTCAGCTGCAGCCAAACTCAGTTGGATGGGATTCTGTAGCAAATGGAATTCTGTCGCATTCAATATCAGTGTTTGCTTTATTAAATAGCATTTCTCTGAGGACCCACATAGACTTTTGGAGTTTTTAATTTGTTACAGTATGTAATAGCTGGCTTCTGTGAAGGAATTGTTCACCAAACTGCATTTTTATTATTACTACTGATGCCTTTTTACTTTAAATGAGGTTGACAAGATAACGTATGCCATTTAGAAGAAAGCTGTACTTACTTTGCTCAGTGCAAACTGAGTTTTGAAAAGGAGTGCTTCTTGGCATGCATAAATTCTCCCATTTCTTTTGAAGTGAAAATTTAAAGTTTATAATTAAAACAAGCACACTAAATCACTCTGTTGTCACAACCTCTGGACTTCCCAGTGCGTGCTTCATTCTCTTTATGTTTATTCTTGTGACTTTCAGGACAGCAACTAAATATCCTTTGGTTTAGCAACCTCAACACCCTTGTCAGTGATCTGCTACACTGTTATGCAATATTATAGCAGTTTTGGTTCTAAGTAGTTTTTTGTGATTGTAAACAGGTGATTCAGATTTATCCATCTGAATCGGAGTTTTATTTGTAAATGCAATGTCAGTATAAAAAGTTTACTACCCTCTGGTTCTCACCATCAAAACTTGTAAACTATGGTGTATGCTGAGAACCTGTGTCTTAACCCATCTTGCTTTATCAGAGCAACTTGGACTTCTGATTGTTGTCCCTTCATTAATCATACTTGGCTGTCACATGCCCATTAGTGAATATTAAATGCTTGAGAGGGAGTGTGCTACAGGATGGAAACAGCAGTGACTGAGTGATCTGATGGTAACAGAATGAGAAATAGCAATATGTGATGTGTTGTCTTGACTTAGGATTTCCTTATATTTCAGATTTCTGAGGATGTAGGAAGATACATATGAGCAATTCTGCCTCTAGTTTAATTGCGTTTTGTACAGGAATTTTGTGTCCAAATACAGGGTGAAATAAAACACAGGACCTGAGGGCCTTTATTGGCAACTATGGCTAGCCAGGGAGTGAAGGTAGGAAGCCAAGCAAATAATCACATCTTCTTCATTTAAAACATTTCATACTGGCAGAAATCTTTAACCAGGGCTCCAACTTCTGTCTGCCACTCGGAGCTTTTTATTTGAAACAGCAGGGACCTGGCAGCTTGGAGTTCTTTGGGCACTGCGAGCAAAAAACTTGAGCATCATTTATAGGTTTTCCTGCCAAGACTGTAAAAATCTAGACAAAGTAGATATGGTTGTTTCACCCAGCTTTTTACTTATGTTTGTCCTTCACTATGTAAGCTCCCAAAACCTCAACCAGTTTTCTTCCTGAAATATAAATTCCTGGTAGATACATGGAAAAGGATTTCTCTTACCCGCCTGTATCCCTGTAAAAGTTACATGGCTAGGCTGAACTATTTTCTAGGCTCCCTCTACAGTCAGTGAAGAGACAGGTATCTCCAGGAGGCTTTTATCTTGTGTGAATTTAGACAACTGTCTTGGGGTGAGATGAATCCCAGCCCTTTTGTCACCCTCCAGCTTTGATTCAGCTAATGCAACAAATTCCATTTCCATGCTGGGATTTGGAGCCTTGCACAGAATATTCCAGCGTCTGTTTTCTATTTAATTTAATGGAAAATCAATTCATAAGTCTTTTAATTAGCTTCGAAAATCACAGCCTTAACATTAGATTAAGTTTAAATGCAAGTGTTTGCATATAAAAAATTAGAAGCTATAAATACAGCTGTATTGTTTTCAAAACCCAGAGCTTTATTTGACAACTTCAGCTGATTAGTGACTAAATGGGTGGTACAAATGATATTAGTTATGCTGTAGTGTTCAAAACTGGACCAAGTATGTAGCGTCTTAAGAAGTGGACTTAATAACTTAATACGTCAGCGATAGCTTTTCCTTTTCTCTCTCCTAAGTAGAGTTTAGATTCTGAAACACACATTTAGCATAAATAATATTTGTGGATGTTGTCAGTGACATTGTCAGTTGACAAAAGTAGCTGTGATTACTAAACCTAGTAAGTTCAGAATGTATACAGGAATTAACTTGAAGTGTACTTTTGCTAAACTAAAGTAGTAATCCTTTAAAAAGATCACAAGAGTGAGGCTTCTGAGATGAGCTGAATAAAAAAATGTGAATAACTTTTAAGAGATAATTTTCAGGTAACTATATCTCTTCTATGAAATTAATAAATAATGTCATAATTAATTCCCATAGTGGTTTTTCATGCTTTACCATTGCTTCTTACCAGGATTTTTGTAAAGCACCATAACATTTGCTTCTCTGCACTGCCTGGAATTATACAGCGCTGTTAAAATTTCTTTGAGTGATACCTGAACACCCAAGCCCACAGTTATGTTATTAAGCACTTAAATGCAGCCAACAATGTATAAAGTGCTTCTAAATATGTATTAAATATATAACTTAAATATGCTTGTAAATAGTAATAAAAGGGAGTGATTTCTTAAATACTTTCCTCTAAAATGTTTCTCTCCTTCTGACTTGCTACTGCTAAATTAAACTTTGGTGCATGAGATTACCTGCCCTGTAAAGGTGATGGGACATAAAATACACTGGATCTTTTCCACTTCATGTAACTTCCCAAGTAATAACAGCTCTTTGGTTAGACAGAGCTGTGGAACACTGTGATATGCTCTTACCTGGTTTGTGAAGCTTAGTAGGAGGTCATAACCTTTAACTAGTTTGACTTGCAGGCTAAAAAAATGCATATTTGTACCCCATTCCAGCAAAGCATTGCAGCAAATCCTTATTTTTAAAAGTCTTTTGCTGAGTCTTAGCAGGAGTTTTCTCAAAGTCCTGTAGGGTAGAGGGTGTGTAAGTGTCATATAGAACTATATCTCCTCCACTATATGTCTTTTCAGCCAGTATAATCTTCATGTATGATAAAATCAACTCTTCACTGCTGCATTACTTAGCCCTGTCACTGTCTGATATTTCTCCAAGAAGCTGGAACGTAGGGTTTGTCTTATCTGGGTTTTCCTTTCCTGCCTGGACCACTAGACTTGCGCAAGAATAAGGCAGAAAAGATAAAATGAGTAGGTTTTCTTTACTTAGCTGAAGAGCTGTTTCTTACCTCTCAAAATACAGTCTGTTAGATCATAATTTAAACTACAGTTGTTCAGGGGCAGGGACCTCTGAAGGCCCCAGCTTTGTGCATGTCTATAACATGTGTGGTGCTTCCGTGAGGCTTCAGTGAACAAAGAGTTCGTGAGAGTCCAGTGTAAAATGGAGGTATCAAGGACTGTCTTCAATTGTTTTCCCACTGTGGTCTTTAAATGTTGTCAGTAATAATGTTCCTTTCAGTGTAATAGCTGATGAAGGCATTTGTGTTGGCTAAATTTTAAAGCCTTGGGAGTTGGTGTAGTCGTGTAGATAGACCCAGAGAGACTCTTTTACTAATGTTACTGGGGATATGACTTTTCTTTTCTGTGCCCTAGTGACATATGATGTTTGATGCTCTGTATTCACTGATGGCAATACTAGTTATTGCCTTTTCACTGGGATAGATGGCATAGTAGCTTCCATTTACTCATATAGATGGAAGTAAACAAGGTAAAAAAGAAACCAGGTCAAAATATCAGAATAAAATAAGAACATTCATATGACTGGTGGAAGTACAATAGATAATAGATACACTTAATATTCCATCTCTATAAACCATTCTCAAGGGCTGAGGCTGTGCAGTATTCTGTGGTAGAATAGAGAAGTATAACTATGGTTCATTTTTGATAAACACAAATCTCAAGTCTGTCATTTGTCTGCGATGATCATGGGTGGAAAATACTGCTAAGGAAATCCATTACTGTTCCCAGCCAGTTAGGGACATCCTGATGCCTACTGAAAAGAAGGCTCAAATTTAAAACAACTTTGAATATAGTTTTAACATGAACTGTATATATACCAAGTCCAAACAGATACTATGGTATGCATGAAGGTGTCTATTTCTGTTAACAACTGCATGATTCAGTTGTTAATGCTCAGTCTTTTTTTTCACACAGGCAGAATATAGGTCTTATCCATGGAGACCAAGTGCAATCATGTCCCGTAGACTTAAAAAGCACAAAAGAGCATCTTCTGCTAGTTATTGATAATATTGCTGTGAAATATCAAGGATGATGCCATGGTGGCTGTAAGAATTGGCAGTGGAATATGTCCTGTGCCCAGCTTCATTGCTCTTTTTTCCCCTTTCTTTCTCATACCCGTTCTTGTGCACAAGTTCCAGGAGTGGTAATAATGAATTCAAATTAAGGAAGCAGGTGAAATGGCACATTTCATAAATTAACTCTTTCTGGTCTGTACTGTTGCAGTATTAAATGGCAATCTGTGTCTGTTTGCTGTAGCTGAATAGTGAAACATGCACAAAGTGAATATTTACAGATTCATTTCTCTTTGTCCACTAGCTGCAGTGAAATTCAAAGAATGACAAATAATAGGTTTGAGACCAAGTGTTCTACTTCGATTCTGTTATTAGGCTGAACCAGACAGCTCTCTGTCTTAGGGAATCTAAGAAAATCTCCATAATTTTAAGGACCCCGATTTTAGAAGGATATCTAACTTGATATCTGTGTAGATGGAAAAATTAGGTGGTTTAGATGTAATGGAACTGTACTTTTATAGCTGTGTGTAGACTGGTCTTGCCATTTGCCAGCCCAATGACCTGTTGCTGCAACTACTCTAACAAAAAGTCTCTAATTTGGGTATACATGAGTGGCCAAACAACAAGGAAGAGGTCAACCATCCTTCTAAGCATAAGGAAATTATTTCTCTTCCTTATATCAGTATCAGCATGTTTCAGTTAATCTGAACTGCTGCTGTAATTGCTCAGTGTGGACTTGCTATTTGAGAATCTAAGTGATGGTATCTCAAAGCAGTGTATCTGCAAAGCTGAGCTGGATGGCCAGGATCATTACAGCATAATGGTTTTGCTGTAGTGATGCTGATTCCCACATTCCCGGGTTCATAGTACATCAAGGAAATTGCATGAATCAATTTGCATATTTTGAAAAGCATCTCTCTTCCCCCCCTCCCCCCATTTTTATCTGAAATCAAATAAGTAATGTTTGATTTTCACAGTTCCCCATTCAGTAAATTAACTGTTACAGCTTCCCACCCCTCTGATGTTTTGCTGCCTGATAGTGCCATGGTTTATAGGCAATAAAATTAGGATTCTTGATATTTTAAAAATTTCCAGCAAACCTGTAAGAGTAGCTTTCCATTATGAGCTTTTCCCTATAATTCCATTGGACTCTTCAAGTTAATCCAGATTTATGTGTGAAGCAGAGACGTTGTCCCCATATTGTACCCTCTCTGAGGCGGTGTTGCTCTGGGGATCTGTTGCATGACTATATTCCGCCTTTTCAATAAAATAGAACTTGGTGTTGTTTCTTTAGTGTGCAAACGAAGATAAGTTCCAAAGTGGAATGTAAACAATAATTTAATTAATTATTAAGTAAGCTGAAGAAACTGATACGTCTTGGGCATTGAGCGGTGTTTTGGCAAGAAGTTGCAAGTATATAATGGAAACAAAAACTACTTATGACCAAAGCCAAGTCTTAAAATTTTTCTGCCAGTTTTACTGCACATTGTTTGAGAGATGGCATCCAGCCACACTAGTAAGTGAAATAAAAGCAAGCAACACCATTAGAACTGTGAATATGTGCAAAATAACAAATGGACAGAATAGAGTTGGACATTCCTGACAGGGCAAGGGGAGGCAGAGATTCTGGAAGATACCACTAGCTGCAAGACTAAGTTCTGTTTAGTGCTATGTAAAACACGCTTTATGTTTAAGATCAAATAAATGAGATAAGCACATAACAAATGCAAAAGGATTGGGAGTGGTCCTGAGAAACCAGCCCTGGGCAAGGAGGCTGTTCCTCTTTTTCAGGTGCTTTTACTAGTTACAGGGTACCACATATTGCTAGCAATGATACTGTGAATGTAAAACACTTGTGTATCTTCTTGTATCTGTATGATAGTAGCAAGCCATTTGACTATATGGATTTCTCACCTACATACTGTATATGAGTATTACGCTCTTTCACTCTGTTCATACGGTTTCCAAGAAAATCAATATAAGATTTGGTATTTCATATAGTATTTTTATATTTTAAATATATATTTAAACCTCTCCTATACTACATTATGAAAACGTTGTGCATTGCAGGGCCAGATCTACAGATCAGTACTCAAATGTCCAAATGTATAAAATTAAGATATATAAGTCCCTGTTAATTTGTTACTTCTGTGAAATTTGTACCAGGACCTTAAATATGTTGGGTAGTCTCAAGATGGGTCTAATTTAAAGCTAATGGGGAAAATATTTGTTTCTTGTATGCAGGCTTTTTGTGGTCTGTCAGTGTGCTCTGTGTATAAACATTAATATCAGAATTTTTTAACGGAACTTACCCTGTAAGTTTGATAGTTTGCAATGGTCGTGCAGTTTTTACAGGTGTATTTAAAGGCAACGTCTTGTCTTGAACTGCATTTTAAAGGCTCAAGTGTAGTTTGATTTCCTGGGAATGGGAGGAGGGGAGAAATACTCTCCTTGGGGAGACAGCAGTTTCTTCGTGAGGTATTAACTTGAAAGAATATGAGAAGCGCATATCTTGCCAACAGGAGTGTAGACGTATAGAGTTCTGAAAATAGTAAGTGTCAATAGGGAAAGGTTGTAGGTGCCAGAAGAAAAATGTAAGCTCCCAAGGGCACTATCTCTTTTTATTTTTGCCTTGTCCAATGCCAAGCCACATAGGTTGATGTTTAAAATTCAATTCTTCCCCGAGAAGTGATTATATATGAGAAAAGGTCCCATTTTAGAACAGTGTGTTTCCTGAGCGTATTCAGAATCACATTTACTTGTGTTCATGACTCTCTTTTTAATATACTATTTACACCTGTTGCACGTGTGCAGCCAAAAGTGATATGAGGCAGAAAACCAAAGCCCACTTCTCGCTGAGTACAAGCTGTGGAGCTGCTGCTGTGATGGAGCAGCCCTGCCTGAGGCTTCTCTGCGTCCCCTGTCCTTGGGAACACGGTAGCCATGCTCTGCAGCTCTTTCCTCACTGCAAAACACTAGCCTAGAAATCTGTAACGGGATTAAATCACTTAACCTGCAATGACAGCGGATTGAGCTGATTATTACTTCTCCTATTGTTAGCCAGCATGGACAAGTGATTGCTCTTCTTTAGAGCAGTCTTTTCATATCGTTGTCATCACATTCCCTGTCCGAGAAGCTTCTGACTTAACACAGCTAGGTCTTTCTGCTTTGCTTCCTATGAGTCTTTTGGGGTTGGCTTACTTGTTTGTGTCTTTAGACTCAATGATTCCTGTTGTTCTCGGATACATTCTTTAAGAGTGGGTGGCTCAGACATGGCCCCACAGTACTCCAGAGGTGGACGGACTATTCCAGTTGAAGTCTTTCCAGAGAAATGTTTGCTGGATCAGGAGGGAATTATATCTAAGACATTTCCCGTGTTTGCAAGAGCAACAGATTGCTGACATATTTGCTTTATGATCTGGACCATTTTTTACAGTATTGCTTAGCCAGTTATTCCCCATTTTGTATTTGTGCTTTTGTCACTTCACTTTACCGAACTTCATCTTCATTTCAGATCATTTCTGCCATCTATCAAAATAATTCTGAATTCCAGTTTTATCCTACAGGATATCTGCATCCTCCCTTGAGCATGGTTTCATGTACTGACTTTTTACATGAATTCCATTCATCCTCCCAAGTTATTAAATAAAAATAAAGGAATTTGCAGAAAATGCCATAGTCTCAGTTGGCCTTATACTCCAGTTGCAAGACCTATTTTGGTTCAGCAATCACCATCACAGGCAACTAGAAAAGCCTCATTTGGCTTGCAGACTCTTAAATCATGTAAGTGTGTAAGGTGTAAAGAAGAGCCCAGCTTGACTCTCAGATCACACAGTGAACATGTGGGACTGTTAGATGGAGGGGGAAAAAGAACATCATTGTACTTACAATCTGATTACATTTGCCAAAGAAATCAGAGTAAGGAAAAAATATTGAAACCCTAGGATTCCATTTACTTGGAGACCCTCTTCAGAGTTGAGCCATGCTTCAAATTACAAATAATACCAGGGGTGGAGGGGATCAGAGGGAATAGTGGCAGTTATGGCAGAAGACATTCTGCTGCTTGGGTAGCTGGCTCCAGCAGCATGGCAGCTTCGCTTCTGACCCAACTTGCTGGCTCCCTCTGCTCTCTTCTCTCCTTTGACCCATTCCTTAAGTTTATTTTAAGACAAAATATTTTTAAAGTATTTAATTTTTTTTGTTATGTTTAGGCCGTTATTTCAGTGTTTGAATGTGTGAGTGCACTACGTGAAAGGGAGGTTGCCATGGTAATTTCTCATTATTGTTGAATAGAAAAATAATTACTCTGGCAAAATCCCCCATAACCTGTCAGAGCATAAGTTAAAGATGCCTGGGGGCAGCCTTGCCTTCACCATCCCCTTTTCTGCAGAAAAACCAGGGTAATTTTATTATCCTCCCTCCTTTTTTTTGTTTTTTCGCAATAACTGGATCCTTTTGCAGCCTGGCTGAGGGATGCCTCATTTGGTTTTGTTCACCAGCTGGCTGTGAAAATAGTTGGGCCCACCTGTGACAAGGGTGGAGTAGAGAATTAATCAGCAGAGTGTATACAAGCTTGACAGGATTTATGTCATCTATTAAGGTTCGGAGGGTTTTTTTTGTGGGTGGGGTGTTGCATTTTCTGTTTTTCTTTTTTCCTGACATAAAAATATGAAAAAGCATAAGATAAAGACCTTGGACAGGATCCAGACTGTGACAGAGTCTGGATATTTCATCTATCCAGGGAGGGAATCCACAGTAATTCCATCTCCACATTTTCCTTGCCTTCAGACTTCCTGGAAGCAAGAGTGAGTGCAAATACATGTGTTTTTGAGGTGAGGCCCTGCACTTTCCCTGCTCTTCTCTATCTTTCTCTTGTGCATTTGCATCCCAGCTGTGTGATGATCCCCTTTTGCTTCCCATGTCATTAGATGCTGCAGGAGTAGCTCCAGTGATACTTAACTGAGTTAACGAGAGCTGCAAATGCATACGTGATATTGCTTAAATCCTTCCCTCCCTATAACAAGTATGTCCAAAAGATCCAAGTTAAGTGATACAGCAGCCTCTCTTTTGGCAAATGGTAGCTCATAATTCCTTATTGCACGATACACTCTTTTATGGGCTTAGAATGTCACCCACCAGGCTGTCCCAAGTGAAGGGTGGGTGTGCAGAGATATGTTGCTAGCAGCTGGTTGCTAGGCACCTCTTGAGCACCTGTGTGTATATATCCTGTACTTGCTGTTGTGGTTACCTGGCTAGTCGATGCAGTGATGTTTGCACACAGAAACGCTCATCAGATTTACGCCAACAAAGAGGAGAGGGCAGCAGCTGTCTGTGGCAACAGATTCCTAAGATGTGGGGATGGTTTTTGACTCTGTGTGACTGAATTTTGAGCAAGTATCGCAGGGCTGGGCTGCACGTTGTCCTGACGCTGCTGGGGAGGAGGAGCATTGGCAAGGAAGCCAAGAAGTCTCTCAGAGGTCTCTGGTAGGACCTGAATGCTAAAACCTGTCTTTAGCAGGTTTCTCCATTGGATGATTGACAAGAATCAAAGTTGCGAGGCAGGAAGGATACACTGCTCAGCAGTTCAGAGTAAAATCCAGTAATAATGTCTTCAGGAAAGACAGGAACAGAACTAAAAGACCAAGATAGTTCTCTGTGTATATATAATGAGTATGTTAGATGGATATTTTGTCTTAAATTTTTATTTTATCCCATTTTGTTTTTGTTTTTGTTTTTTCTCTCAGTGAAGGTAACGAATGTTTTCTGGTTTAGTTTTATACTGCTCAGGCATTAAGAGGTGCTTGGTGCTCATTACACTGACTGAACCTGACCTTGTGCCCTGTAAGGCAGCTGTCGTGAGTGGGATGTAGTGGTGCTGAGGAATGCAACTGGAGCATCTTCAGAGGTGTATTTCCAGCTTTGTTTCTGATCCTGTAGGCTGCAAATGATTCAAATCTCAGGGCCTCAAAGCAACAGATAAGCACCAAACATTTCAAATACAGCTGTTAAATATATCCGTAGGTTTTCAGTGAAGCAGTTGTTGGATTCTGTTTGACTTCTGTGAAAACCAGTGTGAGCCGCATCACTTGCACAGGTGCTAGACACTGAGGTTTGGGTGCCTGTTGTTGATCACCCAGGTCTGAAAATGTCTTGTTCAGTTGTCAAAAGCCACAGACCACCTGTACTGGTATACTGGTATAAGCTTTAGGTTGTACATTATATTAATTCTCACTATATGTATTACTGTACCTCTGAGT
>WYDI02007318.1:145679-216143 GCA_009867235.2 Psittacus erithacus
TGTACTGGTATACTGGTATAAGCTTTAGGTTGTACATTATATTAATTCTCACTATATGTATTACTGTACCTCTGAGTATACACAGGTCATCTTAAAATATTGTCTTCACTTCTTGTAACATGAAAAGTAAAGATTTCTCACAACAATTACATTAAAGTAACTACCTAGTATTTAATCAACCTGCAATGGCATTGTATTTATTTTAAAGGCACTGGAGTGGAATGGCTATTATATTTAATTTCTAAATAACTTTCTTGTCAGCTCATGCTGATAATTGGGTTATGTAGCATTATTGAATTGAGTACAGAGGGTTTTTTTCATTATTAGGATCAAGCATTTGAGATACACAGCCCAGAAATAGAGGAAGAAAGTCATAATTGCTGTATTTGCAACTGGTTTATAAAAACATTTTTAACATTTGAAGAAAAACATACAGTTATGAGTATGAAAGTCATTACATATTTATTGTGTGCTCGGTAAAATGAAAGTTTATTGTATAATAAACTAAATATTTTAGCTTTTTTGCTTAAATTAGAACAAGAACTTTATCTAGGAAAATGAGTTTGAAATATCATGTAGACATCGACACTCCAAAATCACAGGTGAAGAAGCACAAACTATATCTGAATTTCTTTTACAAAAGGTGAACATATTTTCATTTTGCCTTCTGTTAAGTGAATGATCTGTTGCTTCCTAGGATAGTGACAACCTCTGGTGGGATGCCTTTGCAACTGAATTTTTTGAAGATGATGCAACTTTAACGCTTTCATTTTGTTTGGAAGATGGACCAAAGCGATACAGTAAGAGATATATTTTTTATTCTAATTTTAAGCCTGAATTTCTAAGCACAGTTACCTGTAAAAGACAGATGCAGACCTGGCAATGAGAAAGCCATTTGTTTGTTTTCAGTGACCATCAAGTTCCCTTAAGAATTGCATGGGTTGGGAATCCATATTTTTTTGAAGAATTCCTCTGAATTTTATTACATGAAAAATTATTTCCTGGCAGAGTAAGGCAAATAATCCAATATGTTATTTGGAATTTTTCTATTAATTTTCTTTGGCTGTGCTTGCATTCTGCAAACATTTGCAGTGTTGAGTCTTGTGGGCAAAATTGTTTACACAAAGGGAACTTTGTAGCAAATTTTGGTATAATATATATATATATATATACCAAAAGCTATATCCTTGCTGGTTTCATCAGCTCTGTGGATCTATGCTGTTTGCACATATTAAGGACCTGTCCTGCATATTGTCTGAACAGCAGTGGAAGTCTAAAATACTCTCAATCAAGCACTAAATGAAAGCTTGAATAGAAGTGAAGCAGTGAATAACTCTGATGGCATTGGTATCCATTTCTGATCAGGAACAAAGAGTAAAATTCATCAAACAAATAGTTTGAAGTGAATAATTCACTCAGCTTTAGCACTAAGCAACAGAGAGATAAGTAAACATTGAAAAACTGCGTTGCCAATTGTTTCACTCCATTCAGAGCGACCCCTGCTTCACGGTGACAGCTTATGCTCTCTACTTAGTGTTCTGAATCTTGCAAGGTTCTTCTTTTTCATGAGAGTGACTGATTGTTGGTGTATCACTCACATACTCCTAATTCCTTTTATCAATTATCTCAGGTATTTATTTGACAAGTGTTACCTTCTCCTGGAGAAAAAATAACAGCCACTTTGAACACACATTCTGGGATTAGTGTTGACAGAATTACAGTTTCTTGCCTTTCAAAGCAAGTGATAACTCTGTAAAGGTCCTCAAATTACAGCCTATAGCAACACTGGTAACAGCTGATCTGTCCTGATTAGGTTGAGTCAACTTGTCAGATATCAGATTTGCTAGTTGTGTTATCAGTCCAGAAGGCACAGATACATCAGCCAAAAAGCAATTAATGTCCAGTTAGATCAGAAGGAGTTGTGTTTCTGGAAAACAGTGTTGCATATGAAAGGATTTGTCAAAGAGTAAAATATTCCTGTTGTCACAAATGCTTGATAATGGTTGTGCTATCTATAATCAGGATAGTTTGGTACAGGGCAGTACTGTGGTTCTTAGCATTGTTGCTGATAAGCATGACTGAAATATCAAATTACTGTAGGTGTGTTTTTAAAAGTGCCTGGTACACAGGATATTTCCTCTGGTTTTAATTTCTAACATCAGCACAAACTGTTGTTGCTTTTGGTGTTGTTATTCTCAACATCTAGAATTAAAGTTCAGCATTTAGGGCTCTTTCTGTTTATTCATGTTTCCTTTCCTTCATTAGTAAAAATTCATGTATGTCTGAACTACAGGATTAGTAATTATTTCTGACATGAGCAGCATTCCTATTTAGTGATACTCTATACAGCATGCTTGAGCTGTTCCAGTCTGGCATTTCCATTGCCATCTGAGCAGGTTTTGAGAGCAGCCTTGGGGGTGCATGTTGTCCAAGTCCCGGCTGGGGGACACCTCCAGCATTGCCTGGGGAGGGGTGCAGAGTGGAAGTCGTGTGTTAAGAGCAACCCTTTCTTCCTACCAGGGAAGCTTGTTTTCAAAAAGATGTCCAGGAGTTGAGAACAGAGCAGCCTGATCCCCTTTGGTTGCAAACAAAACAGAAAATTGCTTCTACCTGTAGCAGGTCCTTGCTGAGGACAGAGACCTGATCAAGGTCACAGTTCTGTAGGCCCAAGCTGTGTGCCTACTCCATTATGTCTATGGAGGGTCTCGTTATCTCCTAAAGACCATCATGTCACCCAGTACTTTTATTCCAAGTAACTGGTGAAATCATTGGGCAGTGGGCTGGTGGTCCTGTTAGATGAGCCAGAACATAATGAGTGGTGCCAGTACCGAGCACAGAGTTCTAGAAGAGATCAAACTGAAGTGCCTCGTCTCCACCTGCGCTGTCCCCAGCAAGACACCTGCCTCCTTTCCCACTGTGCACGCTCTTTACTACGTAGTGGGCATTAAAGACATTGCAGCTGGCTGAGAGGAAAGAGAAGAAACAAATTGTTCTTACTCTTGCAAGTGCTAGCAGTAATGGAGGCAACCAAGATTAAGCCCCAGAAAAGAGAAATAGGCATCCTTTGAGAAGTCATTTATAGAGTTGAAAGTGATGAAAGATGCTGACCTCTTGCCTTTGCTGCAGGATTCAGTTCAAAATTGCCTGTTTTTGTCTTGCTTCAGCCTCTGAGAGATTTGCTTACATCTTTGACATAGGTTGTGGCTGCCACCTCATTCTCTTTCCTTTGGGCAATGGTGTCCCGCTTTGGGAAACTAAAATATTTTCCTTTGGAGCAACCAAATTCCAGAAAAAATCTTGTGGGGATATGTGGGGAAAGGATAACTAGTGTTATATTGTCCATGGCCAGAATTTTTCTCTTCCCAGTCTTTTTCCTTTCTTGCTGTCTTGATCTCTCTGGATCTTGCCTTAAGCCGCCAAAGATGAGGAGGAGCATGTTGTTTTGCTCTTCTCTAATCTTGATGGTGGTTCCCAAACCATTCAGGGTAGCTTCTTTTCCATGCTTGCTTTAAACTTTTCCTTTCCATGGGTTTCCTATTGCAGCCTTTTTCCCACCTCTGCCTTCTGTTTTTACCTGGACAGCCCGTTCCCACAGCCAATACAAATGTTCAGAGAACATGATTCAGGCATGTAAATCATTGTCTTTGTGTTACAAGGTTTTTAAAAATTACACTTTTATTTGCCTTCCATTTCTTTTAATTTTTAATGTGCAGTCCTGTCCAAGAAACTGCAAGGGTTATAAACTCACTTTGTTTTGTCCCGGAAAATTAAGCTGCTTATTTAATTTCATGGCCTCAGATTGAAGCTTTGTGGAAAACACCAAATAATTTTAGGCCTGCCTTTAACATTACTGTGTTTTACAATATTCCTCGCTATACTGAGGAAAGTGGTTTGCTTCCCTTTGCTGCTCTCACTCTTAAGTCCATGGTGTTTTTCCTTGTCTATCAGCTCTGAAATTCTTTATTTTGCAGGGGAAAATAGATATGGGTCGAGATGAGGATTTGAAGTCACTGAGTTATGTTTACTTCACTTGGCATGAGACAGCACAACATACTGATACTCGAGCTAGATTTAAATGTGCCTGTATATGGAACAGTGTGTAAAGATACTTATGCCCTGGAAACAGTAGAGGTCTGTTGGTTCAGTGATCTACCAGTGCTAATTAATCTGATTGCCAAGTTTGTTAGACCTACACCAGTTATCTTTGCAGAACATTATTCTGCCTTGGATAGATGTGCTCTTGAAAGCCCAGCTCAACTTTTCATGCAGAGATTCTCTGTTAGACCTGAGGTTGCTGCTGTGCCTGTCTCTGCAGCTCTTTTTGTCTTTCTTCAGTATTTTATTTCTGTAGATGCAAGAACTTTCTCCTTGGTGCAGCATTCCAGAGAGAAGATAGTATCTTCTTTCAAACATCCACTGAAAATGTATGTTTTTCTCCTGCTTGCTTATACCCTTCAGCTATTTTTTGTCTATTATCTATGAACCCTGCTCATGTTATTAAATTCTATGTTGAAATTTAGTTTTAATGAGAAATGCTGCAGAAAATAAAGATATATTTTAATGAAACAAAGGTGTAAATTATATGTGTTTTCTGTAGTCAGGCTTTTTTGGCTACAGTGAGATGGGGAGAAAGCTCACACATTCCAATGTCTACAGTCAGGGAAAGATTTCCCAAACGAAAGAGATACTACCTGTTTTAAACTGTACAGAATTATATTCAGCAGAAGATAAAAGTAAATCCATGAAATTCATTTTACAGTGAGAGCAAAAAGAAATTTGCTTTAAATTATTATGCCCTGATTTATTGAGTTAAGAAGTAAATAGGATTTAAAGAAAACCAAAAAAGAAAATATGCCTAATGGAGCAGATTTTTTTTTTTCCTTGTTGTGGATAAAACATTCATTTCCTGTTAAGAGCCTTCATCCCTCTAAAAGAGTAAATACTAGATTCTGATCCATTGTTGCCCAGGTTCTTTGTTTCTTAGAGACAAAATATTTCCCGAACAGATAAGAGAAACAAGTTTGACTGACAGCTCTTAGCAGAGTCTCATCAGCTGCTGTGCTGACAGCCTGGTGATGCGCACTGTGCTGATGTGGTAGGGACTGACAGGTGATTGACAGTCCAAGACTGTGGAGACAGGAAAGATGAAGCATGCTCAGTAAGAATAATGTGCAGTGTTTATGCAGCACTGCAGAGAATAGGAGCTAGAAAGTTAACTCTTTCAGAGCAAAGTGACTCTGTAACACATAATGGATGCACTTGCCACTGTGCAGAAAATTAGAGCTTGTCTACATTTCTCTTGTTTGCTAAATGCTTTCTGTTCATGGAGGAGCTATATGCTGTGAGGAAGCAAAAGCATGAGCTATCACATTTGTAGCTGTGAAAAAAATTCTTGTGTGGTAGATACGATTGAGCCCTCAAAATGGATTTATTTAAGCCTATAGGTGTAGAATGTATTGAGAATTTCAGGCACTTTTTCTGGGTTTCCATCACCCAATTTTATATGCCATTGCATAATGTTACACAGCAGCAAATTTCAGAAGGAACCAATTGAGCTCTTTTGCTGTTTGTATCCCTAGAAAAATTTCAGTTTTATTGTTGCTCTGAATCTGAAGCTGATAATTGAATATGGATTTTGTGTTATAATTGCTACTGCAGTTTGTGTTTGGAATGTACAATATAACTATGCCATGCTTTGCATTTTAGGCAATTATTGTTCATTTTGTCCATTTTGTGCATGAACCCTACTTGATTTTTCTTAATTTTTTGATTTTTTGGATAATTATGAAGTTAGAGGTAGAGTTTTCTGGGCAATAGTTTCAGAGTACAGTGAACTTTGGGCTAAATGATAAAATCAGCACCTTTAAAGAGCTTATTGAAGTTTGTCTGTGTGCCTTTAGAATACATTGCATAGGTGTACCTTAGACATTACCACAAATTATTTAGTGAATACAATGTGAGCGAGCTGCAACAGATTCATTCTACCGTTCTCCTTGTTTATAGCCTGTGCCATACAAGTAACTTTCCAGCCCTTTGTTGGATAACTTCTGCAGGGGTTAATGGTGGAAAGAGAAAGTTTGCCACACATTACCTGCTTGTTTAGCCATAGTCACAAAGATGGTTTTGAGAGGCCAGTGGGCTGCATTGTCACCCCAGGTTTCTATAAAACTGTCGCCTGGCTTCTCTCACATAACTCGGAGAAAATTAAATTTGCCAAGAGAAACAGACTGTAGGATTTCCAGGAATATGCTCTTTCTTTTTCCTTTCATTTTTTCTTCCCAGAGTAATCCCAGTCATTAAACATGATTTGAGCATTCATGTACAACACAGAGTAAATTGGCCTAGTTTAGGCAGACAGATTATTCTGTGTGACTGTTTGGTCTTTGCCTTTATATACCACTCTTCTAGTTTTGTTTATTCTTGGCAATGCTTTAGAGTTTAATTTCTGAGCATACATGAAAATTTCATTAAAATCATGCCTAACAGGTCCACATGTGCTTGTGGATCACCACCAGCGCCTCCACCCCCCAGTTAAGGATTTCTGATTGAGAATTATTTCTTAGAACTGATGTTTTAAGGAGTTCTCAGTCCATTTTACAAATGTTTTAGCAAGACTGTATAGTAGTGATTTTTATTAAGAATATAAGCAATGCACTAGTAAGTCAAATGCATTACAGGTGTCTAAGTGTATTACACCTATGCACTTATCTTTATCACTCAAACTTCTGTAAGCTCATCAAAGAATAAAATGAAATTTGTTTGACAAGACCTGTTTTACATAAACCCGTGTTGACTGGCATTAATTATATCTCTTTCACTTCAGTCTTCATCAGTTAAATCCTGTATAATTTTTTTCACTATTTTGTCTGGATTGATATCAAGTAAAGTGTATTACATTACAGTTACCTGACTGTATAGTGCCCCTTCTTAAATAGCAACATAACAGTAGTGTGGGGTTTTTAATTCCCTCAGTAGTTCTTTATTTTTAATTATTATTTTATAACACCGGATAGAAATGTGCAAAAGAAACTCTTCAAACACCTAATTTTAAAACATTTACTCATAATAGGTAGTTTTTAGGATCCTTCTTAGCTGCTGATGGATTAGGAAGCATTCTCATCTCAAGAACAACATTCTTTCCAAAGTAGGACAAAAGTATATATCAATGTTAGGAAATTTTCTGTTTCTAAATTAAATTAAAGCTAATTAAATTTTGAATAATATTCAAGGTCCTTTTTATTTTCTTTAGCCATACATATAGTCATGGATTGTTCACTGCAATCTTCAGCATCTCATTCTAGTATTTTCTATTTCATAATGTGTTTTTGCAGATTGTTTTTTCATTTTATTCTCTGCTTTCCATACTGTATTCATCGTAATTATCGTAGGGGTTTCCTTCTAATTATTGCCTTCATTTTTCTACTAACTTTTTTTTTGCCAAAGTTGTCTTCTTTCTCTCATTATAGTTGTGGCTTTTGGATCTTTTATCAAGTCTGTTTAGCAATTTCTTAATTTTCATTCAGTTTTTATCCTTACTTTGTCCCAGTCAGTTGCTTCGGTGAATCCAGTATTTTGAAGTACCAGCTGTATCTCTCCTACTGATTGGGATTGCCTTTCCTTTGTCCGTACTGAATACATGTTTTGGATGGCATTTGTACAGAAACATGTGGTCTGATTGGAGAATGCCTGGAGGGAACCAAAAGTGTTTAAAATAAGACTTACACAGAAAAAATGAAAGAATTTCAGTTGGCGTGTCTATAGAAGAGAACATATGGGAAAAAGGAGAAGGGAAAATAGGACATAATAACAAGGCTTATCAAGAAAAGGCATGTGGTCTGTTACCTTATCCATGATGAGCCGAAGATGCTGGCCTTAAATTGCATCAGAAAAGTACATTGAGGGGTTAATTCCTACTGATAAGAAAAATGAGGTGCTGGAATAAATTCCCTGGGGAGGCTGTGGAGCCTCCTCCAGCCAAGGGGCTGTGTTTGACCTGCATCTCTCATTTGCTAGAGTCACTGGTCTCAGAGCAAGTGCCAGCTTCCAGCCCCCTGTTCAGTTCAGTCTCAGCCATCATAACAAGTTCCGGAATGATTTTCTTATCTTGGGTGCTAAACTTTGTGTGAGAAAAACCGCCCTACTATTTTTCATATTTAACAACATGAATAATGTTTTTCTAATACTACTGGCTATGCAAGACTTCCTATGCAAATTTCCCACTGATTTCCTCCAGAACATGCATTTTTCTTTTTCTCCATATTACTGACAGGTGCTGAAAGAATAATTCCTTTAAGCTCCTGATTTGCGATTAGCAGGTATGAATTAGACCTTCACCTCTGCCCACTGCAGACTTGTTACTTAGCATTATGTTCCTGTACTTATGAGTGATCGATAAAGGACTTCTTTACTGTAAAGTGCCACCCATGTGCAACGTGTGTGCATGCACGTATGCACACACATGACCTCTGTTAGGTACTACAGGGAAAGGCTTATTAATCAATGTTCTATCAGTCTCTTTTTCAGATATCTTACAAACAAATAGAAGATTTCAGACATCTTACAAATAGGTATCTCAAGTCTCTTCTGCTTGTTACTGAGCATGTTATACAAATCAATGTTGGAGACCTATGTCAGTAAAGTGGCACTCGGTAAAAGGGTTACCAAACTGCTAATGTGAATACTGCACAATTATGTATAGCCTCTAATTGCAGTGGACACTGAAATCCCAGTCAGTCAGATTGATTCTGCTGCTATATAAACAGATTAAGTGATAAGCCCTCTTTGGAGAAATCATAATATTTTAGGACCTGATACATTGTAGGAGTCTAGGATCCATTCAGAAAGCAGGGAGAATAAAGGCAAAATTAACATTAAAAGAATCACAGTGATTTACGGGTTTTTCGCCTCCACAGTACAAATAATCCCTCTGTTGTGATTGGCTTTGGTCCCATTTGGTCCAAAATATGTAGAGTTCAGTACTTTCTCTCTGCTGGAGACAATGTTAATAAAATGCAGTTAATCCCTGCAAAATAATAAAAATAATAGCTTTTTTTGCACCAGAATATTAATCGACTTTTCACTATTACAAACTCACAAGAAATTATTTCTTTCTTTGCATACAGTGGTGGCAGTTGTAAAGAACTGGTCAGTACTTTTTCTGTTCTGCTAAGTAACTGGCAGGCAGATCAGTGTTAGGTTTCAAATGGCTTCAGTACATTAAATACAGATCATAAAGGTGGGGCTTTTTTAAATGAGAAATAAAAATGCTGCTATGTTGTTTATCATATTTTTATATGAAATTGAAACTATTCAGTTGTTATTACTTCAACTTTCAAAATTATCCGGTGATTTTTGAGATGGTCAGTTAATATTTGTTATGTTCTTGCAGCAGAATGTTCTAACATACTTACAGAGTTCCTGTGAGAAACAAGACTTAGTCTGAATATCCATCCAAACCTAAACTTGTGTGTATCTTTCCCTTAGTAGTCAGGGAATATTTTTCTTCTTTCAGTTTTATTTCTTTTCTTTATTACACTTACGCTGTTTCTTTTTCAGAAGTGAAACACCCCACTCTATGAATGACCTAAGTGATACGGTAAAAAAATGGAAACTGTGGCAGAGCGTATTTTCATGTTGTCATCTCATTTCTAGACCAAAGAGGCACTTAACTAAGTATAGTAGTTTTTCCCACAACTGTTATAAACTATAATACTTTGGAGCACACGGATTGCCTGAAGGTATTAGAAACAAATTGCCTTTTATAGAGCACTGAATAACTAAACAGTGGACTGTCAGGTTTTTTTCTTCTCTTTTTGAATCCTCGTGGGCAGGTGTATCAGAATATGAGTCCTAATGGGTCTGGCAGCTTTATGCATATTATGGTAACTTTACAGTAATTTGAAAAATACTATATTGTGTATATACACTTAACACTGCAGGTAGTGGTGTTGCAGAACTCCCAGCTCCAGGACACCAGGAGGACAAGGCTTGTAGGTGCAGATGATCTCTTGTAAGTTCAGATAATAAAAGCTCATCGCAAAATATGACCTCTACCCACAAATTTACTCTCTCGGTCATATATGCACACACAAATACAACACAGTCAAATACACAAATGTGCATCTTAATATAGTGTTGGGTTTATTACACAAATATGCATGTTTGTGTTTACTGTACAAATGAAACTTTTACATTGTATTTCAGTGGTGCAGTAGTGCTGTTCCACATGATGCACCCGATTTTTAGGCAATACATATTGACTGTATTTTTACAGTATTTTTAAATGGCTTAGGAGAATGCAATATGGTACATCACCAAAAATTATGGAATATTTATAGAAATACATTTAAACTGGGTCAGCTGCAGCACCGTGATTAGTAGAACTAGAGCCAAAAAGCTGACTCTGGACACAGATACTGTTCCCAATTCCATATTGGAAGTTCCCTTGAATTAATGTAGTCATGATTTTTTTTAAGTCTGCTGTATATGAGAAGGCTGAGATATTATACAGTGGTTATTGTTCTTTATCATATTGAATTCTGAACTCCAAATTATATTTCCTTTAAAATGTTGCTGACATTTTGCTGTTCCACTATTCTGATCCACGCAGGTTTTATTCCTTAGTATTTTAAGTTCATTCTGGTGCATATAGCAATGTAAGCAGAACCTTGCATTTTTTGTCTCTTCTCTGCTTGTTTTCTTGGAGGAGTGGATTCTGTGGAGTATTCGTTTAAGATTTTTCAAGACAAAAGCAGTCAATATATAGATAGTATTAAAAGTTTACATCAGAGAGGACAGTTTATAGGAATACATATTGGATTTGGGATGGAGTGATTGAGATGTGTGATATTCCTTTGATTTTGTGGAGTTCAAACTACTCTTTTACTGAACTTCTGTGAATGTCCCATCTCCTGAAAGACAGTGATCTGTGCCCAGCTGTACCAGCGCAGGAAGAAATGGTAATCCAGGTCCAGTATTCCAGAGCTCCACATTTTTTGAAGGATCTCAGCTCCAAGTCACTGAAAGTGAGTGTTGTTACACTGATTTTATATAGTATGGGAAAGCAAAGAGGACTACAGTCTAGCTCTGATGCAGTAGTGATGATGCTTGGGCTGCTAACGAGATAATTCTGCAGCGCATTCAGTTACCTGCAACCTTGTGGTTTCAGTGTGTAGGTCTCTTCCATTGCTATGACCTAGCCAAGATATGTTTGAGAAACATTTATTGCTCAAGGATGCTATCACATGCAGCTTAGCATTGGACAAGAGTCTAGGAGATGTCTGTTCCATACCTCTCTAATCCAGAATGTACTGCTTGTTTGTGTTCCTTCAGCCAAAGGGGCTAGCACGTTGAGCACAGTGTATTGAAAGTGCTGTTCTTTCATTATCAGTGTTGCCTTTTTCAAACCGTTCAGCTTGAAACAGCTGCTTTTCATCTGTGACTAGGGCAAATCTTAGAATTTTGCTGTTTTGGACGTAGTGGAGAAATGTGTGCAGAGAAGCGCCAGTGGACAGCTATCTGATCAGCAGCAGCTTTTGAGTCACCATCATCTGTGCAGCTCACTGGGTGCCTGAAAGTAGATGCTGGCCATTTTGTTACCTCTTTTAAGCTATTACTCCCATCTCCATTTGGCTGTAAAAACAATACAGTTTTATCTAGTCCAGAAATATTAGACTACTGTGTAATTCAGTTTTATTTTTGTCTTTAATGTCTGGACCTGAATTAATACAGCATTACTTTTCAGACTGATATGAATCTTGTTCCTTTCATTGAGATCCAAGTTCCTTTGTAGTACATGATTTAATTCACTAAAATGAGGCAGAATGGAACCCTGGGCCAGGGAGCACAAAACTAACATATTTTTGGTGGTACATGTCAGAGCAGTACTGTTTGTGTTTCCCTCCTCTCTTTTAGTGGCTCAGAGACTTTAAAACTTTTTCACTTTCAAGAACTGGTATTATCTGTATTTGTTGTTCCCTCTCAGCCTTAAGGAAAAATCACTTCATCCATTACTAAATGAGATTAGAGAGATTAAAAATACATTTTATTTTGTAAAACCAAGTCCCTGTGATTTATTTTTTTTAAGCAGCCCTGAACTGAAACCAGCTTGGTATTCCTTAACTGAGGAGCTGTGCTTTCTTTTGTGGAAAATTAGTTTTGATTTGACAGCTATTTTTGTTTCAAGATTGTATGCACACCAGCTTTTCTGCTGAGGCTTGGCTCTTAGGGACAGTTGCACATGCATGGCTGGCTATGCATCAAATTCTGTAATCCAGAGGGATGCTCCAGGTCATGGTTATTAAAAAAAGAAAAAAGAAAGGAAAAAATTCCAAGCAGAGAGATTTTGAACCAGGATGTGGCCTTGCACCAAGAAAATATTGATCAAGATGGAAAACAAGGGTGTATCTGCCCTTTCTAGGCTGTTTCTATTCAGTATTTTGCTTTTTTTCACCATGCGTGCACAACTAAATTGATTAAAGTGGTTAATAGTTATAGATAAAATAGAGGATATTTTATACTGAGAGATGATGTTTCACTTAGCTTAGTAAAATGTACGTGATCTGTAATGGGAATTTGTGTACAACTTGACAGCTGTGTTATGGTAAGGAGAAGGTGCTTGAATAAATAGAAAGGAAACTTTTGGACAGTAATTCTGACTTGGTGATCCAGCATCTCCAACCGCCTTCAAGCAGGTAGAGTTTGTACTGTTAGCACTTTCAGGGGCAGCGTGTTGATTTAAGGTCATAATCCATTGTTCAATATAGCCAGAGGCTACATCAAAATTACTAGGCAGTGCAGAGTGGTAGAAGAGGACTGAAGAGCAAAACAGCTGGTGTTGAGGACATGACATCCACATGGCACATGTTTTCTTAGTTTACGTTGGTCTAGATCCAGTCCAGTCTAATAAACTAAATGCCTGTTAATGGCTGGCATGAACTAAGTACATTCCTGGAGTCCATCTGATTCCTCCTTGTGAAGGGAATCTAGGTTGTGGTCTTGGACACCTCTCCACAGTGCAGACCAAAGCTGATTTGGCCACTGACTGCAGAAAAGTGATCCTTAACTGAGCTTAAAAGCGAGCGTGAATTTAGCTGTGGAGAAGGAGCTTCTGTGATAATGCCTTCATTAAGCATCTTGCCAGGTGCCATGTCTGGCATCCTGGGTAAAAAACTTGGTTTGATTTTACTTTTGGTATCATTTATAGCATAGAGGGAATAACCCTTTGCTCTTCTCTCTTGCTTCCAAAAGAAACATGTTACTCTTGGAGGGGTCTATTCTACATATTCGTCACTGATCATGTTCCTATGGTAATGCTGACTGCTTCTTTTCACCCATAAATTCTCTTTAATAATAACAAAGATAAAAGACCTATTTAGAATCTGATGGTGTAATTCTACAATGTAGAGCTCAGATATAATAAATATAACTTTAGCTGCTCCTAGCAATAACTCTTTCCAAAGAATGTAACCAATATATCAGTAGAAATACTGTGGACTGCCGTGACTTGAAATCAGTATTAATATACCTTGATGTGTCTCTTGATTGTAGAAAGATGCACACATATATCTAAATCATAGTAAATTTGTGTACTATCAAGTTCATTTGTGCAAATATATGTGATCATGTAATTACAGTCCGCATTATTGCAGTATAGATGCACAGGGAAGCAGGATTAAGATTGTGCTGTCAGTTTCAATTTGAACATCCCTTGGTATCTGAGCACACTGCAATGCCACATCAGCTTCTGGTGAAGCTTTTGCTGCAACTGCTAGAAATGGGATCAGTGCCTGCTTCTCATTGGCGAGTCATTGCTGTCCAAAACCCAGGTATGTGGACCTGCTTATTCTGATCTGTGCATTGGTCACCCACAGGACACAAAAAAGTATGAGGAATGGAAGTAAAGTCCATGGGGAATTTTAGCTAGTACAGAAAATGGCAGCAGAGCTTCTCAGCAGAAGTGATCAGTGAGAGCTGTGGCGCAAGTACCCAGAGCAGAGCAGAGCATCCTCTGGAACTGGCCACACTAGTGCATCTTGCTACAAGACAAAAATGAAGTGTTCTGTGAGACAGCAAGGACCAGCTCTCTCCCTGCCTGCACCCTTCCAGAACTGCCACTTCTGGAGGAAAAGGATTGGCCCAGCTCTTAGACCTCCTTCTAGAAAGGATCGTCTAGTCTTTGATGTTTGTTTGTTTGTACAATGTGTCATGGGATAGTAATTCAGTTCTGTTTAAGTTGAATGACTGTTTAAAGACATTTTGGTATCTACTAATATGCAGAGACAAAAAATATCATTTGCGTCATGTTAAAGCCATTTTTAAAAAGGGCTTTAATGAGATAATATTGGCGTGTAAGAATTTTCTGGCTTGCACTTCTTTCCAATTGAGTATTCCACACTGTCATTTCTTTGTTAAAGTTAGGGTTATTGCAATTGCCCAGCATTTATAATTTGGCTTTGTGAAACTGATACATTTATTCATCAGACCATGACACATTGCTCTATACTATACTAGGATCTATACTATATTAATTCTATGTGCTTTGAATTTGCAAGCGAAAGTTAGCAGGATTGAAAGGGACAACTATGAGTCCTTTGCCATGAAATTTTGAAACAGTTCTAGTATTAAAGAAGAGGAGCTAGGAACCCAAATCAGTCAGCTGTGTTACGATAGTGTGCACAGCTTTTCATGTACACATTACTATCCAGTTTTCATTCCTACTGAAGAACGTTACAGAGGTTTTTTTGCAAGCTTTTGAAGTGCTTATGTCTCTCTTCTCCTTCTTTATGCAGTCATAGTTATACTCTGATTTTTGTCACTGTTTTACTTCATGAAAGATGCTATGTGACATGTCTAGCTGGTTTAGTTATTAAGGGGGGAAGCAATGAGAAAACAGCATCCTAATATGCTTGAATTACATTCAGGTCAACAGTGCTTGGGCAAAGCAGTGCATTTGCTTTATGCTCATACACCTTACCTGTGCAATGAGGAGGCAGAGGGGCAAAGACCAAATTTTCAGAGGCGGAGAATTCTTACAGTCAGTTTTACAAGTGTTCTTGTAAGCTTCTCTTAATATATCCATGATTGCCATTATACACAACCATTTGAGGAAAAGAAAAATCACCATTCCAACCATCATGCGATGTGCTTAGAGTCTTACTATTGTTTATGAAACTTTTTCATGAAACTTGCATTTTTGCTTTTTCTTAAAATAATTATTAGTGTTCCAGGTTTCTAGCACAGCTGACTTAGGAAGTCTCTATACACATGATATTTTACTATTTGTAAAGCAGTCTAGGAAAGATAATATTTGATTGACAACATATAAGTAAACCTACTATTTCAGACCTTGTAGCTGAACGTATTTTATGAAAAAAGTATTAAAATGCATGTTCTAAAACAAAAATAGGCCAAAACATCAGGAATTGTAAGAGCCTTTCTGCAGTTCACAGCAGTACAGCAGTTCTCTTTCATTTGATAATTACCTTGTTAAGCCAGTGTCCAGCTAGCTCTGTATCTTTTAAAGACAAATTATCTTCTCATTAATTCATGGCAGAGCTCCAGCACTCTTCATCAAGATATTGCCCTGGAAATTTAACTGAGTTTTAGATTTTCTGGACTGAAATAAGCAGCTCCTTGTCAGGTTCCCCTGGATCATTTGCCACTCTCTTTTTCTATTTCTTATCTCTACTATTATACTTCAGATTATACAATACTTAGTTGCCTGTGTTTGGATGAGCTCTGCCTAGCGCTTACATAAATGGCAAGAACTCCCTCTCCCTCCATACAAACAAAAGAGTATGTGGTCTTTTTTTTTGCCCGTTCATTTCCCCTCTAACTTTGTTCGTTAAAATTAACAAATGAACAATATATACCACATTTTTAATGCATCACATATTTTTCAGATACAGAGAGACATGGTTCATGTTGCAGGGATGGTGGATAACACAAGAATCCTTTAACAAAACATATAGAAGTTTCCTTGGATGATGTGAGAATGGCTACAAATCCTCAAATGGCAGTTTCCTCTTTTGCTTGATTTTTCAAATGTAGCTCAGACTCGTTTGGTGGATTTTAGAGACAGACTCAGGTCAGTGGAAACCTTTCTTAAGTTGCATTTTCTTCTTTTTTTTTTTCTCCAGAAGAAACCTAACTTCCTGTTTCATTTTCTTAGATGCCTCATGCTCACTGAGAATAGCAACAATCAGATTTATCCTGTTGCTGAACCAGCTTAAATATAGACATCTACAAAGACAGCAATAATGAATCTCAGCTAATACCCTGTTTATTTTTACAGAGCTTTTGTATAGATTCCTTTGCTGTCACTGAAGATGCTTTTATGATTTCTGTAATGTGTTTCTCCTTCAAAACAGCAAAGAAGCTTTCATCTGTCTGCCATCATTACTATTTACAATTGCAGTGGCACTGAAGATGATTTTAAGTTTCCAATCCACAGTATTTTCTCAGGCGCTTCAAAACTGCCAGAAGTTATTTCAGGGAGAATACGTTTAATATAGACTATTAAATCTGATGCCTTGAATTCCTCAAGACATGTCAGGAGTGACTCAAGCTCTTATTTGTTTTCCCACAAACCACATGAGAGCATCCTTTATTTGAAATCAACCCAATTTTATCCATTGCCAAAAGTGCAATGAAAATTAGTTCAGGATGGCTGAAAGGTCATAAGTTGCTTTGCTAAAGGTATATCTCATCAGAGTCCTCCGCCCAGTGCACTAGACATGCTGCAGAGTAGGAAAGTCCAATTTTCTACTTAAAGAAAAAAGGAGAAAAAGGCATGAGGGTGGGGAGTGGTGTTTCAAAGTCCTTTGCTGTTACTTAATGCAACATCTTAAGTAGTCAGTTCTTTTTTGACTTTTTATGGCAGTGGAGTGCCCAGTTCCCCCTTACGCTTTCACACCCTGACCTTGTGCGTAACCTGGAACATGAAAGTGGGAGAGGGCAGGAAGGGGCTTTGGGCTGTTGGATCCCCCTGGTGAAGGACTTACTACACTTACCAGCTCCTAAGCTGCCACTGTGTAGTACTATGCTACATGACATCCAGAAGTGCCCCTCTGTAGCCTCTGAGATGACCAGAATTCCCACATGGATGGAAGCTGAATTGGCTCTAGCAACTGCTCCCTGCCTCTTGGTAGGAAGAACCAGCCATTTTTCCTTTCTGGGGACATTTAGAGACATGCGCTGAGCTTGCCGTCCCTCACAATACACTTTTACACTTAACATTCCCTCAAATGCTTTGGAAATACCACTTTACTGATTCATCCCGCCCAACTGAGCCATCTGTTAGAAAGTATCTGGATTTGTCTGGGATTGGGTTTGGGGATTTTTTTCTGATTTTGATCATAGTAAGAAATCTACAAGATTCAGTCTAGATCTTCATTGCCTGTTCAAATAGCAATACATTTCTATGCACAGTTTTCCTAAAGGCTGTCTACCTTTTGCTTGAAATTTGGTCAGACTGGAGAAGAAGGTAGGAGGAGAACAGATCCCAGATACTTAATTTTGTGTGTTAATTTCTAAGATGGACTTGAGGTTTAGTATTTGTCTTATAGCAGACATTCAGGGAAACCTAGCACCTGAGAAACACATGGATCCTCCCCAGGCTGTGGTGGGAGTTTTTTTTAAGTAAACATCAAGTTGCATTTAATTTTTCATAATATCATTTTTTTAGTGTTCTGAGGTCTTCCCTCTTGTGAAAGGCACAAGAGCTGCATAAGTAGCGCTCTGAAAACTCTGAAAATAATGAGTCCGAGATGAATTGTCTCGCTCTAGTTACATAGAGATGCTAGGAAGAAAACACAAATCCTCCGAGTTATAATTCCTGAACTTTCACTACAAAATCAGACTTCTTTTCTTTAGCCCACCTAAAGCTCCAGACAAGATGCTGTCTAGTTAAAAAATTATTTCTGTAGTTAACCTCTTCTTTTACTGTTATTTATTTCACGTATTTTTCTTCTGTCACACCTTGGCTATATTTTGCCTCATTTTGGAGAGAAGGCGCTGCAATAGCATGGGAACCACTGTTTTCTCAGGATCAGAAACATTGCCAAATACCATGCTAGGTTACTTACCATTCTAAGAGATCCAGTCTGATTTTAAGATCAGAGTCAGTGAGGTCTAGCTATGGAACCAAAAGTTTAAAAGCATTCTTGATCTAAACTGGACCTCTTGTGAGTTTTGTATCACCATAAAACACAGAGCAGATATTTTTATTTTGCTGTAAGTATTGCCTGAGATCTGAGAAGAATTCACTGAACTTGCACAGGAAAAAAAAAATCTCTTCCACATTGGTATCATTAGTCCTGTATTTTCTACAGCAAAATAGAAATTAATTTATGTAGCACAGAGCTAAAAATCAAAGGTAATGAACCCTTGCAGGTTACTTCTAATCTTCTGCAGTGTGTCTGACTGCATCACATTATCAGTGAAGAAAAGAAAGTTTCCATTTCAGCACGCAATCTTTTTTTAGCTTTTATCGTATAGCCTCTTGTTTTTATAAGGTGAATTACCATGCTGTCATTTATTTTTTTCTCTACCACTTGTGTCATCCTGGAGGTGAGAAATTCTGTATCCGGTGATTCCTGTCCAGTAGCTGTTCTGAGAATCTGTGCTTTTACATACTTCTTTTGTGAGATTTTTCTTCTTTAATTCATAACCAAAAGTTACAGCAGATAATACTGTACAAATGATGTATTGTATGCGCTAAATAAAGCTGTTGCTTTCTGCTGTGATTTGTGACTGAAGTTACGCCTCAACAAATGGTGCAAAAGGTCTAAGGGATGCAGCTAGCAAAGGATATAAGTCTTGTCTTGTCTCAGAGTCTGGCAGTTAATTCAGGTAAGATTTGTTCTGTTGGACAAGTTCAAATACCTTCTTTCATTGCCTATCCTAAACAATGCTACACATGGGAGATGGGTATCCAGCAGCTCAAACTGTGTTTCCACGTGTACAGGTACTGGTAGCTCCAGCTCATCAGAGTTATTTTCTGCACAGATCAGCTGTAAATACTTTCTAGTTGATCCTCTTGCAAATGAAAGTCCATCTACATCTTAGATGGAGTTAGATGTTGTGAATAGTGGTCACCATGTTTGCAATAAAGTCTTTACTTGCAGCACCAGTCCTTCTTATATTTGTCCTGTTTCTGGTATCTGTGTTCCTTATTACCAGGACAGTGCTTCATTGTTAGAATGTGGGGATGATGAACACGGACAACAGATTTCAACAACAGAGTCCTAGAATATATTCTAGAACATGTATTTAAGACCTTAAAACATTTCCTTCACTTTCAAAATTCAAAAAGACTTAATTTTCCACAAAGTCAGTGAAAGTTACTTGCATGGTTGAGGTGAAGGTTGCCAAAGGCATATGGAGGAGACAAATGCTGCATGCATGTGACAAGCCAGTGTGAGGTTAGGGGCTAATACCACTAGTGCAGTTGAAAATGCAGACCTGAATATCAAGGTATGTTTTAAGAGCAAATCTGTGCCATGCAAAAAGGTTGTCAGACAAATAGGCAGCATTTTCACCCATTAAGTTTTTAGCATTCAGGATACCTTTAGTCTATATTTCTGTTTCTTGCAGGTAAGAAAGCCTCTTAGAGGCAGAAGATAAATGCTCGTGTCTCTCTCCATTGTTAAAGGTCTCATAGAAAAGGGCAATGCTTGTTCAATCATATGCAGTTTTGCATTGAATTTGTGAGGCTAAACTGCTAGTTATTCACAGCTGTCTCATTTTGGATAGGAGAGGTAACCTGTTAGGTCCTTGTGAAAGACTGAGTCTCTTCCATACCATTTCTTCATTCATATATTTTGGGGTAGTAGTCACAGTCTGTGTAGACTGCATCATCTTGTCTGTGTCTGTCATTTGTCTCATGACTGTTAGGTGTCCATATAAATACATGGCTGAGGAAATACAATTGAATTAATTGTACAATAATTTCATTAACTGACACAAAAATCACCTTCTACACTTTTTCCCCTTAGAGAAATACCATTACATTTGTGTAGATGTGAATTAAAAATGCCATACACTTAGGGCCTGGACTTCTGAACTCTGTTGAAAATGGAATATATATAGCTGTCAAAAACAGTAACAAAAAACTAGGCAGTGAGGAGGCAGATCTGTCATTCAGACTGATTGGGCTTATATACATTCACTGCTTTCTGTATCTTGAACTATGTGGTATTTGATCATCCAGACGGCTTTTATCAACTGTTCAACTGACAGAAGTCCATTGAAAATTGGCCTAACGGTGTGTGAATTACTTTGCTATGATTCCTCAGGCACCTGAGGGCGGCTGTTAAAGACTGAATCCAATTCACCTCTGTGCTCATGTCAGACTAAATAGGTGTTACTTCTGTTTTTATTTGGTCTATCTGATTATAAATTTAACAGAAATTGCCAAATAAAAAAGCCTGACAACTTCTTTTAGCTAAAGAGAGGAGAATTGGCTGGAATGCAGTGTGTACTCCTTCCCTAATGTCAGTTTTGTTTCCATTCCTTTAAAATACATATCCATGTTCAATTAAGCTTAGTTTTCTCAAACAGCTAGTTGTCTGTGCTGCTTCTGAGGCAAGCCAGGCTTGAGTCTTAGCTTTATGTATTGTAATGTCTAAAAAAAGACAAAAAGGATCAGAGAAAATTGAAAGGAAGGACCTTATTTAGAGGAGAAAGTTCTGCAGGTGTAAACAGCTTCAATCAAGTAGATTTTGTTTTGATATTCCAAAATTCCAAGTCTTCGTGGCTTCTTCCAAAGTGCTGCTCCTGCTGCTTACCAGCACTTAAAAATTACACAGAGCAAAGATTACCTTCATTAGTAATGAGATTTGTCTCTATTTCCTTGTCCTTTCTTACTGTCAAGATCAGGCACTGCCTGGCAGGGAGCATGCTGTTACCTCACCCTGCTCCATACTATGTAATCTGCCTTCATCTAAGATGTGAGGGTCCTGATACATGCTTAAATTGAGAGAAACTAAGTAGTATAAAACATGTGGTGTGTTACACAAGTTCAAAATCACACACATGCATTTCACACAGCGTTTAACACAGGAACCACAGGAACCACAGCTGTGAATGCAAGACACTGTGCCCAAGCCCGCATTGAAGAAGCACCTTTTTCCATTCTGCAGAAGTCAGAAGTCTGTGTATTAAGTGCTCTGTTTTCGTTCCTTATTCTTTACATGTGTGTATGTATATTTTTAAAAGTAAAATCATAACTCATATCTCAGTACTGCTGAAGCTGGAAGTCAAACTTGCTAGTCGTTGGCTCAAATTTGTAACATACCAGATTGAAATCAGGGAATGCAGCGGCTGATCATTTTGAGGGGAGTTTCATCATATGGGGAAATGCTCCCATTTAAAAGAAAGAATTCCAGGAGATGGGACCTGAATCTGGTATCAACATTGTTTCCCTGTGCTGTCATTCGTAGGCATGGAGCAAGGTGCAATAATAGATTTACATCCATGTGAAGTGAGTATTAGTCCTTTCATGCCTGAATCTGAGCTTGATTGTCTAGAGTAGACTCAGTGTATCATTTGGATATGTCTAAATTAGAAGATAAAAATCGCTTTGTTTTCCTGGCACAGTTGGCAAGGGAACTGGAACTGGAGTGAATCTCAGTTGATACCTCAAATCCCAGTGCCTGCTAAGAGATCCCAGGCATAAGTTTAGCATTTGTGACCACTTCTCTTGTTCTGGGTTACACATGGGGTTCTGGGTTATCTACAAAGAAAAGGCAAAAGCATCCACATGCTATCAAACCAAGTACTGTAGTTCATTTTGTGAGGTTTCTGAAATAGATTATGTGAGTGCAAATATTTGTCAGAACTGGTCATGGCTATTCACTGATTTTAAACAATCGGATGACTGTCGCACTGCTTCCCTAGGTGCTAAAAATCAATGATAATGCCAGACTACTTTGTTCATTGTTATTTCAGAAATCCCTAATCAAAACAAGTATAAGTGCTGATGTGTGCTCAGTGGTGAAGTTTTGTGTGTTCTTTGGAAAGATGATATTCCCTGGAGAGAGAGGAAAGGATTAGAAATGATAACCACTTTTTAAATACATCAGCTTGCTCATGTGTGTTGTGTTTTTTATCAGCTTTACAGCAAAAGCTTCATTTGATTTGTGCAGGGATGTGGATAATAAGGAGAGAGGCCAGCAAGCTGATTTTTATAGTCTGTTTGTAGCTTAAACAAAGATCTGGGATTTTGCGGATAAAGACCAACTGAAATACAGCAGATTATGCAGCTTCCTTTTTTTTTGTTTCCAAAGGTTTGTTAATTCCCCTCTCCTCCTGCCCAGCCTGATCTTCATGTATCCACTCTGCATGAAAACAGGGAGTTTTAAACTAGAATTTGTGGCAGAACTTCATCAAATCCTGCTCCTTGACTGTGGCTGATTCTTTGTATTCAGGAATGTGCCATGCTTAGGCACTGTTGCATTTGTGATAAACATGGTTTCAACTTGGACCACCATGATATTAACAGGCACAGTTCTTACTGCTAAAATGCCACTGTTGTGGATAAAATCCCTGAAGTCAAAGAAGAGGTGGAGCAAGCTGCTGTCTTCACTGGAGGGTGAATATAAGTCAGTGGCATGGCTCCAGTTTTTCTGTGACACAGTTAAGAAGCTTGATGAAAACTGTACTGCCTTTTCCCCTTTACAGCAGTGGAATGCACAGCCTTGCCAACAGGTTTCTCAGTGCAGGCAGAAGTAGCATTTTTGGGGGTTTTGTCATTTAATTTCTTATGAGCATAGTATATTATGGTGAAGTTAGGATCACTCGAATGTGAAGTGACTTCTCTATGGTGAGAGCTAAGGGAAGAATTGCTGTTAAAGTCCAGCGCTGCAGCTCCTACACAGTTCACAGCTTGCTTTCTTGCAGGGCTAAACAAAGCTAAGATGCATTCACAAAAGAGCTGGGACCTCCTGCATTGGACGATGGCTGGAAGCGCAAAGAGCCACATAAATAAAAAGCACCACAAAGATGCTCTGTGTTATTTTTAAATGCATAGCATAATGATAGGCAAGTGCAAGGTGGAGCGGCAGGACAACACATCATTTTAGCAGTACTGCTCATATTCTTATTCTGATGAAGCTTTTCTGTCTGGTGTTTGAAGAATGATTTTGAAATTAATTTTTACCTTGGTCTAGAACTTAACTTCTTTCAGAACCTGCAATAGAGATGTTGGTCACATTTGTTTTTAAATTCCAAAGGAAACAAATATAGGAATAAAACCATGTTTCCCTGCAGCACTTGGCAAGCAGCTGCTATTTCATCTACCAGGTACATGACCACCTAGGAATTCGGTTCACTAAAAATTGACTAAACAAAGCTGAATCTGCAGGGAATATTTCCATTGCAGAGAAAGCTGCAAGAAGTAACTCAGCAGTGCTCTTGCAGGCAGTGTGATATAGTGGGCAGAACTCTGGCACAGCTCAGGCGGGAGCATGAGGAGACACAGGTCTCAACTCTTGTAATCTGTAAAACAAGTAAAGCAGTGCATTTGACTTATGTGTTTTAATTTTTCTGATACATGGTTTATGTGCTTTACATTTTCACTGAGCTACCTATTTTATTTTTCTCCCTATAAGCAGGAGGAATAGCAAATGGAAGGAGGTGGTAGAGGCAAAATGAAGCATCTTAAACTAGAGCCACTTGCAAGAAGATTGAACCAGCTGTCAGTATATTAGAACAGCTAAGGGATAGGAGCTGATTTTGCTCTTTATAGCTAGACTGTCCCTCAGTTTAGAAGACTGCTAGATATTTTCAGCTTATGTTTGCAAATTTGCCATCTTTGCTGTAGTCCTATCAAATCTCATGTACAACTGACGTCCTGATGAGAGATTTCTGAGGATGGCTCAGCCTGAGTGATCAATTACTGCATATTTAATCTGGAAAGCACTTTGGGTTTCTAGTGAGGTTAAGATGCTGTCTGAGTTTTCCAGTACTAAGGGTCAGACTCTGATGCTAGACCTTATATTAGCTAGTACCTAATCCTGTATCAACCTCAGGGGGTGTGTTGCATACAACATTATTAAACATGAGTTAAGGTAGTTGATGTAATTGTCAGAAGAATGCACATCAGTATATAATAGATATGATTAAAAAAGCAATGCCTATTTTAGAACCGTTGGCTCTGCATGAAGAGGAACATCTCAGAAAATAATATTCAGAGCTCTCAGCAAAACAGCTATTAAGAACTCCACTTCCAAATCATCAATAAGCACGTTGTGTTTTGTGGTGTCCTTCTGAATGACACCAGGCTGTGAGTTTAGAATTGTGTTCAATGTCTGCCCACAAAACACAGCTCTGAACGACCTGCTTTTTATTTTGCTGATTTTGAAAGGACTAAAGTAGTGGGGCTGCTGTTGAGGGACTGCCAGCCAACTGCCATACTCAATTATACCTGGCCTTCCTCAGCTTCAGGAGGGTAAAGTCACAAAATCCCTTTAAGAGCCTTTTTTGCGCTACAGGATATGTCATGTTGAAGGTATAGTAGTGCATCTATCATGAAGTGTTCAGTTATGGGGCAAAACATTGCTCAGGGAGGTAAATTTGATCTCTGGGAAGCAGGTGAAATAGAAAGGAAGCTGAGTCTCTGAGAAAAATGAAAGAATTAGTATCAAAAAAATAATTGTGATTGTCTGAGCAAAACCCTGTGTTGCTCCGACTTTCATACAGCTGCCATTGAAATTCAAGTTTAGGTTTTGCTGGATGCACAAAGGCATATTTTGAGGACTTTATACAAAGGGAAAAGCTTCCAGTGGGATGTGCTCCATCAGGACAGGCTGCAGCCACAGACTAGAGAGGGCTTGGTATGGTTGCATTCATATTGTCAGACCTGAAGCAGAGGTGTGTTGCACAGCTCAGTATTTCCTTTCCCGTCTGGGATGAACATTGGCCAGAGCAGGCTTTTAAAGTGCCCCCACCATACAGGTCGAGGAACTCCCTGCTCCAGGCAAGGACATCCTTTCTGTGACACAAAGTCTTTAGGTCAGCACCAGGGAGAATTAATTACTGGAGATTTAGCTGTGCTGCTAGCCAGAAGGTTCCCACGTAACTATGTCCCATTTTTTAAGAAGCAGGTTATCTCGGCTTAGCTCAGCATGTTGACTTGATTGGAGGCTTTTGAAGGTATCTACATGGAATAGGCACTCTGTGTCTCCACCCCCGCTTTGTCATAAGCCAGAAGCAGAGAATGCCCCAGAGTTGGGTAGTGGTGGCAATCCTCAATCCCTTGCATTTCCCAAGTGCTAATTCCAAGAGTGCCAGTCAGCAGGAAATAATTTCTGTTTTACTGTCTTGTTTCATGCATTCCATTGATCTGCTCAGCACTTCAGAAATGGTAGAAACATGACCTTTCACATGAATTTTTAACATAAGGGCCCTTATCTTGCAGACTCTCCTGCCTTTGCACACCCTAGAGGACGAAAGTCAGAGCTTGAGAGGGTAGCAACATTTATTAGCAGAGATCATCCTGAATCTGGCAGAACTGAAGCCTAAACGCTTTCTTATTCTTTCAGAAATGTCCAACAGTTTTAGGATTTTTCTGATTTAAATGTATTAAGCAGAATAAAATTTTTAACCTGTGCTTTAAATTAACTTTCTAACCATATAGCAGTAATTTCAACCTGTATTTCTTAGTCTATAAAGTTAATTTTTAATGCTTCAGTTTACAATGTGGAATAAGATTTTATGACGTTCTACTACTGTACATCAATTTGACAAGATTCTGCTATTAAAGTTAAATGTTTTAACACATAGTTGGAAACAGTCTATGTTACTGTGAGATTGTTTAGCAATAAATACAAGCTGAAATAGTAAATTTTATCTGTTGTGAAAATAGTCTGTCATTGTTAAACAGAATTTCTATTATATACATTATTTACTGTTATTTGAATTAAAAAGAACAATTTATTTACATTACAAACTGTAAATTTAATTTACTGTTAAACAGTTAAATTACAGCATTTGCAAAGCTAAGCTGCCAGTAATTTGACCATAAATGTATGTGATTTTTTCCCTGAATGCTTTACACAAAACATGATGAAAATGCATGCATTACAAGAATCCAGAGAGGGAGTGCAATTAAAGCTCTCCTAATTTTTATCTGAAAATCTATCCATTTTCAGCATTAGAAAGTTAAGATGCAGTAATGTATTCACAGTGATAGAACAAGGGATTCTGATGGCTTTCAGTGTCTAACACCCTTCTTAATGCTTCTAGGTTTTGATCCTTTATGATATCTTGAAAGTCATTGTAAAAGAAAGCTACTGTAATGTATGTGATACAATGCATCTGGTATCTGCTCTCATGCACTTTTTTTAACTGCCCCTTTTTTCAAGTGCTTTAAACTTACATGTATTTTTGACATGGTTTCCATAGTCAACAATTTCTACTGACAACAGTTTTTAATAATTCACCAAGGTCTGGGTCCTAGCGGGTGTTGACTTCTCTGGTGCTGATCTCACAGCTTTAACCTAAGCACACAACTCTGCTTCTTGCTGGCTAGCAAGATAGTTCACACCCAGCTGCTGGATTTGGGGAGGGAGCAGCCTAGTGAACAATGAAGTAAGAGACCTGCTGGAGACTTGGCATCAACAGTGTATGAGCCCTGACAATGAAGGGCTGAGTTCAGGTTCTAACCCTTCTGTGTCCATTCTGACTTCCAAATGGGAGGTTTTCAGTTCAAATTCTTACTGGTGTATGATTCTGGATGGCAGGAGGTGCTGTAATGCATGCCTTCTGACACATAAACATGAGCTCTGGGGGCGTACAGAGAGGAAGCATATGGTAAGACCCAGCCAGCCCGCTGGCAGGACTAGTCAGGCGGCAACCTCAGTTTTTGAAGTGCTGGTAAGAATTTGTAAGTTATTAGTGAGATACTGCTGTTGTCTCTTCTTCATTGATGTTTTCTTCACCTATTTTCTGCTACTGGGGAACGTACAGAACATGAACACACAGATCATCTGCCACTTTGGAACTCAGTTCAAGCACAGACCGTATGAGGTGCCTCTTGCTATCAGTTAATTCGTCAGAGACTATAATTACCTACTTTCAGTGATCGATTTGTCCCTTGTCAAGCCTAGACACTTAAAATTTGATTTTGCTTGTCCTACTGTGCATTCTGGACCTCTGCTACTGGCTAAATCCTTGTGTTTCATTCTGTCCCTACCTAGGGATTATGTCTCTTCTTCTCTATATGTACTGTCATGCTCTTTCTTCATCTTCTTTGGCATGGAAGAGTCACAATTTGTCTTACATGTAGCTGGCCAAACAAGAAAATATCTTAAAATTTTATAATAGAGAACAACAACAAAAAAATTAACCTCATCAATAAATGAAAAGCTGAATTACTTGTGCCAGGCACAGTTGGAACAGTTACAGTTTCACTGTCTTTTCTTTACTTCAGCTACTCTGCCCACCATCTTACTCCATCAAAACTCTCTGACAGAAATCTCATCCTGGCTTTCCATTTCCGTCAAGGTCTGCATCTGTACTCATCACCTCTTACATTGCTGCATACTTGACAAACAAGAGCAGCATATGTCTTTACTGTGCTGTCATGTGCAAGAAGCAAATTAGGTGTTTTTTGAATCTCACTGCTGGTTTCATTTCTACACGATGTGGTAGAGTGTGTTTGCACAAGCTGTGCTGACAGATAGGATGGAGAACGTATACCTGCTTTGAGCAATTATAGTCTTATAAAACATTAGTTGGCTATAGTTTTGAGTTAGATTTTGTCCAGAGAGAGATTCAGTCAGTGATAAACAAGTTACATGTGTTCTTTACATCTCTTTTGAGAACAATTCCTTTCAGAACAGAATGGTATTAGAGAGGCACCAACTTGGCCAGTGGGTCATCGGCATGGTTCTGGCTGTATGTTCCTTATGTGCACCACTGCCTCATCGTCTAGCTACCTCTGATTTATTTGTAGTCAGCAGATTCACAAGGAAGGGCTTTCTGAATAGTGGCACAATCAGTTGGCATGAGCCATTTGTTCAAGATCATAGAATCACTGAATGGTTTGGGTTGAAAGGGACCTTAAAGATCACCTAGTTCCAACCCCCCTGCCATGGGCAGGGACAACTTCCACTACTAGATCAGGCTGCTCAAAGCCCCATCTCCTTTCTTAATGTCTGTGAAAAAACATTACTTGGAGCAGTAAGAGGTCAGGATGTATCTTTTTTAACACCAGGAAAGCCTCTTATTTGAGTCACACAAGCAAATTTGCTTGGTGTTTCTTGTTCTCTTGCTCTGTGTTACTGAGTTGCACGTGAGTTCTTTGCCTCACAGTAGCATGCCATGGGTACTTCTGTAAAAGGTCAGTATATAATGATATAGTAGTTTGTACTTGACAATATTTTTCACATTGGATTTTTTTCTCCTAAACATTTCTGAAAAATATCACACAGTTTCTAAGCACTTCTGAGCTGAATTTGAACGAGGTGCTGTGAGGAATTCACCATCGCACTGCTCACCCATCCCTAACCTTGAAACGTTTCGAAATAAATAAATAAACGGATTTGCATAAAATAATATAGTAACCCACCGAATTTATTTAGATTAATTTATGCTAATCATTGCATATTGGTGCTCTGGCAGATAAAATAAAGCTGGTGGAGAAGATTGCATTGAGGAAGCGATGTCAATTAACCCTAGAAATTACCACTCTGAAAGTGGGTTCAGCTTTGCCATTGAGGAGAACCAGTCCCGCAAATTCTGTTAACAGGCAATAATAAGGTGGATTTATTAATTTTAGGGGTGTGTAACTTTAATTTTTATTTATATATATTTTTCATTTGTATGTATTTTTATTTGTATATCTATATAAGTACACATGTATTTTCTTAGGGTTGTGTATATTCCTGTTAGATATCAGAAATTAAAATATTTGAAAAGATGGGAATATAAACCTGGGAGTGAATTCAGGTTATTTTGCATAGGCTTTTAATTATTTCTGGCTTATAATTCTAGTCATGTTTTTTCAGGTTATATAATATACCATTTAGGAATAACTGTACATAATATGGAATTTAATATTAGTTCAGGCTCTAAGTAGCATCAGAAGTAATGAAAATGACCAAGCAGAATGGGTTGTATTCATCTTAACTGCTGTTTGATCAGGAAAGGGTAGATGGGCTGTATCAGGTTGCATCTGTTGTAATTGTGCCTTGGCTCTGGCTACCAGAGGAAGCAAACAGCCCGCAAGAATAAACAAAATTATTTCCATAAACAAATATCTCAGGGCTTCTCAGGTGCTGTAGTTCCTGTGTGTACTGATTTGCTTTTAGATGTAAATAAACTCCTTTGGTTTCTGACTTGCAAATTTGTATAGTACTCATTCGGAACAGGGTTGAGTAACTTCTTTCCACACAAAATGAAAGATTGAAAATGGGAGGGAGAGGGAGAAGAGAAAAAAAAGTTCCCTTCTTCGCCTTAGACCACATTGCATAAGATAAATATCAGACAGGATTTAAGTGCAAGCAGTCTTTGAAAAGGCAAAATATTTATACAGTTTGCTAGGTTGGGGTTAGGATTTTTGTTGTTGTGATTTGCTTTTTAGGAGTAGAACCAGAGGCTTTAAGGTGATGGCAAGGACTTTGCAAAAAAGATGCATCAATTAGATTTTAATTTTATTTAGGACATAGGGAGATGGCCTGATTTCCAGTACTGTGGAGCAAGCAATGGCACTCCAAGGCCCATGAGGACTGCAGGATTTTTAGAGTCCCTTCATTTGTTTTGCTGCTGCTTTTTGTGGCTTTAGATCATATTACCCCGTTCTCCTAGTGACTGCCTGCAATGTCTGAACAAATGGCAGGAGCTGAGCAAGTAGATGCCTCTGCACAAGGAAGAGTAAAACTGATGATGTGCAACTTCTGCCATGTATGCAAAACAAACATGAAAACAAAACTCATTTTCTCAAATGCCTTTTGTTTGCTGTTATTATTTGAAGGATCACTGGCAAAATGACAGGCGCAATTACATTCTCTTACAGAATGCATTGAACTCGCATGCTAGTTTTCATTTGGGCTTCTTGTTTTCAGTCATGTAGAAGTTGCCCAAGTTTCACTTGCCTGGAAGTCACGTTTGCTGGTCTGAACACAGTTTGAGGCATTTTCTAATGCAGACCAAGATAAAACATACTTTTCAGCTTTTACAGAGAATATTTGTGGATTCCAACAGCTTGTTCGGCTGTAGGTAGACACTTGAAATTTGGCATAGAAATAGCTCTCATGAAGGGGAAGTGCTTTTGCTTTTTCTAGAGAAAATTGCTTTTGATTTGACTGAGCTGTAAGCCTTTGAGCAAGTGGCAAAAAAATTTTATTCTCGGCGCTTGCAGGGTGTGCAGCGGAGGAAAGGCTCTGTGCATATGGTTAATTTAGTGAAAGCACACAGTATAGTGCAATATGTTTCTGAAAATGGGTGGAGGCACCTGAGGCCGAGACTTTCTGTATGAGGGACACATCGAAAGAACTTTCCATTTTCAGGGACTAAGCCAAAGGCTTCCTCCTCTCCTCAGCTCATAGAGCTCTCTTAGCTGATGCTTATAACTAAGCAAGTTGGTTTTCCGACATACACACTGTCATGTTGCTGTGCCTCAGAGAAGAGACTTTGTACAAATGTTCTTGTGGAGCTGAAGTTATATTATGGTGGTACTGCAGCAAGTCCACCAGATGTACGAGGCCACATGCATCATGATCCAGGTAGCAGGGTCTGTATCTGTGTATTGCTTGCCACATCTGTTGCCTCAGTTTTTTCACTTCTAGCTAAAATCAGTGATATTTAAAGCTTTGAAAATCAGTCTTCAGGTATCTTGGATATTTTTAATTTCCTTCAATTAATTTTTTCACAGCCATCTTTCCAAGGCCAACATATTCCACCCAGTTCTTTACCAAACCTTAACTTTAGTTTGTTTATAGGTTTCCCATAAGGTCTCTACAGTCTTCTCTTCCCTAAAGTTAAAGTTGTTCCTCCGGATTTGATGGCACAGGACAGAAGAAGGGATCTGTGGCATGTTCCTTCCAAAACAGCTTTAGTTGCCTGGACACACAGAGGTCTCCTGAGTTCTGGCAGCTTCTGTCCAGGCTCCAGCTCCCTTGCACCTCTCTGCCTTTCTCGCCTAGTCCTGAGCTTCCTTTCGTATGGAGCTGTGTTACCTGGCTGTCACTTTATGAGTAGATCTGCAATTCCACGACACATCAAACAGATGAAATTGATTGAACCAATATATATTTAAAAGACCAGCTCTGTGACAGGCCTAAGCACTTCACATTGTGCAATTTTCCTATCTTAAGCACTGCCCAATTGTAATTCCTCTGACAGATACTGATAGACAAACCCCCTCCAACAGGGTCAGGTCTGGTCTCCCCGAAAACATTTCTCCATTGAACCCACAAACATGGGTACTGAAATCAGGACAGTACTCAGGGAGCAAAGCAGTTTCTCACTTGCGTACTGTGAGGTGAGCAAAACCTCCCTGCAGGACCTTCTGTCACCAGAGCTTCCTCACCAAAGGCTGCGAGTGGAGACCAGTGCACCAGACCAAGGGCAGATCCATCATTGATCTACCTATCATAAAAGGATATAATGATCTTTTTTCATATTTCCCTTGTGTTTGTTGCAAGGTTGCCAAATAGACACATCATTCACGCCTGCTCAGGCCTGCCTTTTGGCCTGTCCCGCTCCGTCAGAGCCAGTAACTCTCTTGACTCCCTTGGACTTGGTCCCCATGGAGATTTCAGAGAAGGGATGCTCTTCTTCCTTAGGCCTGTAGCTGTCAGGCTTCCTCAGTACAGACCAACACAATATCAAAGCCAACTTATTCACAGCTAGATTAATTATGTTGTTAATTGGTTGACCTAGGGCAGACAGTATGGAAAAAAATGTTTAATATGTGTTTGTTGGCAAGAGCGAATAGAGCTGGGCAATGGCGATGTACAGATTATGACAGTTACATGTTTTTGTTGTAAAACTTAGGTAGATGATCTTGAATGTTTTAAAGCGTTGTCAATATTATTTGAAAAACAGTGTGTTCTGGAATTAAATTATAGAGGAGTACTGAGCGTAGGTAATTTTGGTAACTCTTCACTTTTTCATGCTTAACTAGAACGTTCTTACTATTCTTCTGGCTGCCTGGTGTACAGAAGACAGCATGGCACAAAATGGTAATGAGATGTTTCCACTTGAAATAGTGAGCTGGAACAGCTGGGTCCTGGGCCTTGAATCCAGTTCTAGCAAAAGGACAGGATGCCACTGCGTCTATTTGAAAAGAAAACAGAAGAGAAAACTAGAAAGATTTCCAAAGGTAAAACATCCCCAGCAATGTGCTGCAAGGAAAAAAGCCTAATTAAATTGCCCAAATCATTTTAGCCCCGGAGCTTGAAAATGTCAGTAAATAAATAATTGGCTATGCAAAGATTACTCTTTTCTGCTAATAGAGGATAGGAGAGAAGAAGCAAAGCCACTGGGGGTTCCTTCTTTCATCCACAGCAGGTTATAAAAATACAGACAATACCACCAAAATGAAAAAATTAAAAGAAATAAAAATATATTTCCTTTCATAGCTGTCAGTCCTCCTTGCTTTGGAAGGGAGGAAGGCAGGTTATCACTTGTGCATACGTGGAATTCAGCCCTGTTTGCAGTATGACTGTACAAAAGGCACTTTATTAAAAGCTAACTGTTATTTCCAGATTTTAAACTTAAACACAGACAAGTTAAGAGGTAGATATAAAATCAATATCGTTCTTCAGGTGTTGCAGACAACATTTTGAAAGGTAACTATTTAGACTGTAGCAAGTGATTTTCTGATAAGGATGTTCTGCTGATCCGTTTGTTCCTGATTTGCTGTACCTTGTCCATTAACATGACTGCAAAATGGAACTGAGAGCTCGGTTTGATTCTGCTGTAGGGCTTTCATCTCATCCTCTGAAAAAACTGAGAGCAGCATATCTGAAAGTTTGTACAAGAGAACTCCTAACACCTAATGTGAAGACAATGTATTTTTACACCAAACGTGCTGCGCATTTCAGATGAGTTTTTTAATCATGAACTGTGCTAAAAGTCTTGATTTATTTTGGTACGATTAGGTGCATACAGAACTCTATTAGCCTGTAAGCAGAGATAATGAAATGCTGGGTTACTGACTATGCCTTTAAATACTTATTGTCTTCATATGAATTTTGATGAAATTATATATGAATTCCGCAGTATTAAAATTAATAATATTTTCCTCATATTACACAGACTGAAGTGAGCACAGTAGCCATGAAACAGAGTGCTGATATTTCCTCGATGCCTCATCTTACTGCATTAGTTTTGTAGCTTACCTGGTTCTGACTACCACCTAATAGGCGAATGTCATTCATCTGAGAGACATTAGTTTGATGTCAAATGTGACTTAGGCTTTGAGGTTGATGGGATGATAAGTAGCCCACCATTTCCCCCTGTGGGAGATAATGTCTGCACCAACCTGCCTTTTTACATTCAAAGGTCATGTCCAGTTGAGAGAGCAACATATACAAATGGGATTTTACGTACAAATTACCTTTTGCCCTGGAAGTGCAGGGGGGGAGATGTGTGACACAATAAATATGCAGGTTTTTCTTCAATCTTACCTATTCCTACGAATATTCAAGCACTTTAAAAAGATGTACACAGCTTTAGCACAGATATGCTCGTCTAGCTAGATTTTTCCCCCAAAAGTCAGCTTTTCAAAGCACAAGCAGTCAACAGAATTAAAAAGCCCTTGCAAGCATAGACTGGACAAGTGTCTTGATATATATATAGTCACTGTGATGAGCATGGTAGAAGAACTCCTATACGGTTTGAGGACAACAGATGGAAGCACTTTAGAAATTCTTTTTCTGAAGAGCTTTTTAAGTGAATTCAACGATGGTATATTTTTGCCCATAATTTATATTTAGCATTTTAGGTCTCTCATTTTGCTACCTACTATAGAGATCTGAAAAAATAAACTAAAATATGGAATGAGGAAATCTAAATACATTCTGATATAGTGCTGAAAATTCAATGGGAAAGATTCTTATCACTTTCCAGTCTGTATTGTGAAATATTATTTTTTAATTGTGATATTAAGCATCATTTTGCCCAAGGAAATGCAGAATTTATGGCAGTATCACTGCCAGACCTCTAACTGCTGTTACTGTGACACTTTCTAGTGACATTAGTGACCACCACTGGGTGTAAATTCTACACGCACAGGGCTTTCATACACAAGTTGAAGGGTGAGTGAGAGAGGGAGAAGAGGAGACAAGGCTGTATAATGCTTAATGACTGGCTTAAGGGATATTAAATCAACCTTAAATCCTTGCCAACTGGTTAGATGGATAGCACACTGTTTCTAAAATTTGCAAGTCAAAGGGAGACAGACCTAAATTCTTTCCGCTATGAAACCCCCACAGTCCTCTGCCTTTCAGGCAGAAACAAAGAGGAATGGAAAATTCCAAACTAACGAGGGCTTCTTTTTTTTTTCTTTTTTTTTTTTTTTTTTCTGCAGCGCTGTGCTTAGAAAAATTGCACTCCTTTTTTTTCTAAGGCAAAGAAGTAAAATTAAAGTTGTATGACTGTTATAAATATTACATGTTCTGGGTATCAAGAGTACCTGTAGTTCTCTGGTTTCTGAGGGTGTTTTTGAATTAACCCTTTTATAGACAGCAGGTGTTGGGAGGAAAGTATAACATTCATGCTCAGTCAAATCTTACACTGTCTATTCAGGAGAAAGCATCCTAACTTAGAGGCGCACTCACTGGAGTAATTGTGAGTTTGCTATGTATACTGGTTTTTGTCTGTTTTGTAGACATGAACTTTAGAGAGAAATAATGACTTGGCCAAGTTAACTGGCAAGTCAGAGATTGAACCCAATGTCTTCAGTCCAGGTTCTGTGATGCTCTGTAATTCCATCAGTTTTACTGAATATTAGAGATAGTCAATGTAGACATTGGTTTCATAATGAATACATATGTATTCAGCAGCAGAAGGTTTTAGGATTGAAGATGTGATGAACTTCTATTGAATCTCTCAAGGACTGAGGCAAATATGCTGTCCTGTTTCATTGACATAGTTCAGAAGAACTTCTGACTGGTCCTTTGAGAGGAGTAATGTAAGATGGAAGGAAGCGGGAGCTGCCAAATTCCTTGGCTGAGACGTCCTGAACTGAAGGACCCATACAAGCTGGAACAGAGCATGCAGGAAAGCAGGCTGTCCTGCTGATCCAGACAAGACACATGCCCTGTGCAGTGAGTGCACTGACATTCAGGCAGTAGATGTTGCCTGGAATTCACTTTGTCATGAGCTTCACTTCTGCTGAGCACTGCCCTTGCAGGGGATGAGATGCTTCCAGATACGCTTCCTACATGGTTAAAGCTTATGTGTAGCTTTCTGCTGGGTCTTGTATAAGCAGTAGAGAGACTCTCTGTCCTCATTTCATGTATTCACAACATCTTCCTACATAAAGTCTATCTATAATTTAACCCATATTGTCCAGATTACAGTACTTAAGCACTTCCATCCTAAGTCAAAGTCAAAAAGAATACTGTGCAATTTGTTCTGTTTCTTACGTACTATCGATAATTTTTAAAAGCTGCTTCGCTTCTGCTTATCCATGGATTCCAGTGAATTTACTCATTGGATCAGACTGCTTTTCCCTTCATCATAATACCGGAGCCACAACCCCAGCATCTGTCTGCCTGCCTCCAGTCTTCATTTTTCAAGCTGCTCACAGCCAGTAATAATGATGTCCTTTCATTTTCCTCATAATCTTTACCTGTCTTTGGGCTGGTTGATGTTCCCATAATTTTGGTAAATGCTACCCTATTTAAATAAATAAACACATTAAGTAGATTGTCAGGTATTAACGTAGACAGGACATCCCTAATGTAATTATTGTTCTGTGCATTACTGCTTCAGGGGTGGATCTTTTCCGAGTACAACATTAGAAGACTGGTTTGAGGAAATTAATACCAACTTTTAAATTCACTACTGTCTCTTTGCTGAAGAAGTAATAGGCCATTTTTTAGAAAATGTACAATTTCAGATAAACATAAATAGCTTTACTTGCTGTGGCACAGCAAGAACAACTATTTGAAAAGATGTTACATTTTGCATGTAATTTCTGTGGCAATTCTTAAACAATTCCCAACATTTCTGTCTCTTTAAAGTATTCACTTGCTTCAAAGCTATTTTTGACTCTGACCACTATCTGATGAGAAATTCACATGTGCTAAATATACCCATGATAATAATCTTATTTTCAGTCCTCTACTAAAAATGCTGATGGCCTGAAAGGGATTTGAGTCCTGAGTGTAGCTTCCCTGCCATTATTTCTAGTGGATTTCAGGACAAAGAAATAGTTGGAATGCTAAGCAATAAATATTTCTGTAATGTTGTTTACCAATCATTTTGTCAATATAACAATAATATAGTGACAATAATATGTCAATATAACAATAACAGTATATATAATAATAACAATGGTGTTTGTCTCACAAAGGACTCTTAGTGAATGAGTGTCTAGAGAAAGGGATTGGGAGAAATTAATTGCTCACACATGTAATACAGTGCCATGTGTGAGTAGTGTAATTCCCCCTATGCGATAAATTTGGGACAGAAAGGAGTGTTGCAAAATTGTGGAGCTGTTCAACCAAACATCAATTTGATTTTCAGGTCTCTGGGCTACTGCTTGAAATACAGACCATGGTAAAGCTCTCAGATGTCAGTATACATGCATCGTTCCTAACTTGAAGTCAGTGAGGCTACTGCAAAGTCACCTCAGAGGCAGCAAGTGCTGAGATCCAGGTTTCTTCTGGAACAGATCTAAATGCCAATTTCCACTGATTATTTTGGCATGATTAGGGCAAATAAAGTATGCCCATATAATTATGTGTCATGTTTTGGTAGCTAGACCACAGCTTGATTAGAACTCTTATGTTGTTTCTGCATTAGTGCTTTAGCTGAAGAAGTGGAAATTTTGTTCTTGCATCCAGCAGTTTTTTCTTCAGCTCAGGTACATGATAGATAGGGCTTGGGTACAGCTATGCTGTTAATAAGTGCTGGGCCTCTCTGCTGTAATGCTCTGCAAGGAAGAAGAGGGCACCCTCGTACAGGATGCACTGTTGCCTTTGAAGTATTTATATAGCCTACAAGTAGCGATGTCTGTATTTTTACCTATCTCTGCCTGAGCTGATCTAAACAGAAGGCAGCAGCATCAGACTTGGTGTCCATCAGACATTTCTGTGATTTGAAACAAGTAAGCTGTAATGAAATTCTGAAGACTATTGGTGAAAACCTTTCACATTACCAATGAAAGGTTAAACCAAAGAACCAACTAAACTAAACTCCCGAACAACAAAATGACTAAACACAAAACTACAAGAAATCTGGAGAGGGACTTTTTACATGCACATGTAGTGACAGGACAATGGCTTTAAGGTGACAGAGAGGAGATTTAGATTAGATACGAGGAAACAGTTCTTTACTGTGAGGGTGGTGAGCCACTGGAACAAGGTTGCCTAGGAAAATTGTGGAAGTCCCATCCCTGGCAGTGTTCAAGGGCAAGACTGGGTAGGACCTTGAGCAGCCTAGTCTGGTGGAAGGTGTCCCTGCCCATGTCAACAGGGTTTGAACTAGATGATCTTGAAGGTTCCTTCCAACCCAAACCATTCTATAATTCTACTAAACCTCCAAGATTTAAGAATCTGGGCTTTATTGTTGGAAAAGATGGAAGGGAATAAATGTGGGTGATATACCAAGGCTGGGTTTTTTCCAGCATTGGTTTTGTGATTAAAGCAATCTGACAGAGAAGGATTATTTGTGGGAGTGAGAGAAACAGGGAAGATCTCAGCCAGTGTCTAGAGAATACAAGATGCTGGTTTTGTGAGCTCAAAAAAAGTTATAAATCATTTAATGATCTAACTTTTCCAGAAAACAGGTTCATTCTCAACTATTTAACTAGCATGGCCAAAACTAACTGCTTATAAGCGATAGATCACTCTCCAAAATACCGTAAGCTTTAAGGAATATAATATTTTTTAGTTTTGCCATGTGATTTCAAATATCTTGGGGGTGGCTGGTTTAGTTTTGTTTTTCTTCTGCAACCACAAAGTCTATAAAGATTTTCTTTTTATTACACGACAGCTGATTCTTATTCCAGGATCTACTGTTTATGAAAGTCATCGACTATCATTCGACTTTCAATAAAGTTATCAGCTAATCATTTATGGTACACTACATTCATCAGGGCACTACTGATGAGCCGCAGAGATGCTCTCACCCACAGCCCACCATTTCTGACTCCCATGGGATGAAGATTGATGCAGTCATGCAGAGTATGAATTTTACTAGAAATCTGAAATAGCAAAACTGAACTTGCTGCATATAAACCAGAGTTAGGTAGAGAAAACTAAAAATCAGAACAACGATCAGGACCTAAACTCTTAATTTAACTTAATTTAATTTAATTTAATTTCATTTTAGATTCGAGGTCAGACCTAAGCATTTGTAACTTAGATGCTTAATAAAGATAAACCCTGTAGGTCTGTTTCTACCGTGATTAATTTTGAGTTTTTGAGTTCCTTACTTAATCTCTGAGGCTCTCCACTTTCACGTGCCTGTTCATGGTGGCAGTTCTCCTTGAAGGTTTGGATGAAGTTAAGGCGGTATTTGCAAATACCTGTCCTTCAAAAAAATTCCAGCAGTAGTAGAAGTTATGTAATAAAGAGCTTTACCTGAATACTCACCTCTGAAATTAAATAATAATTCCAATCATAAATTATAATTGCTTTTCTTAATTAATTATCATGTAAGAAAATACAGATAGATGAAAGAGTCTTTCTAGTAACATAACATGCTTTTCTGACTGAACTTTAGTGATCAGGTGGACATTTTCTTCCTTCTATCAAGCTGAAAGAAAGCTACAATGCAAATGCATTCTCATAATTTGAAAACACATTTCTTCACTGAATATTTGACCTGGGTTAAGAAGTGAGGAAGACAATAGCTGTGCCTTGGTGTTTTATAGTCAAGTAATGTTAGTTATCTAACAGGGAAAATTAGGAATGTGGCAAAGTACTGCATGGAATTCTGTGTTATGGAAGTACATTTTATTTAGTAAATCTTACTCCCTTTTGTATACGTTAGGCGAAAACAAATTACATTTATCTCTAGTGTCTTTGTGGTACACTCCATTACCTCACATGAAGATCTGTCCCAATTTAGCAGTACCAATAAATGTTTGAGCACACATTTTCTTAAGAAGTTAATCTGTAGCCTAAACTAGTGCCAGGTTTTCCTCATTTTGGAGTTGCTTTCATATTTCAATGGAGTTTGGTTATTTATAGAAATACATTCTGACTTTTTGTCTGATTCATGGACGTACAAAAATCACTTTATGTCAATCCCTGGGTGCTAATTTAGCCTCCTAGTGTGGTGTGAACCTTCACATATGATGGGGTTGTAATATTCGTGCTTTGTTTACTGGCTTATTTTACAAACTCTGAGGATTGTCATCCTTGGGAAGGGGAAAATGGATATAGGTTCACTGCTCTTTTAAACCAAAAATCAGTTAGTCAAGTGAATCATAGAAAGACCATCTGGTCCAAACTGTCCCAAAGCAGGGCTGACATCAAAGCTAGAAGGTATTCTGAAAGACAAAAGTCCAGGATCTGCTCAGTGACAAAATAACCTATTAATTATTTTATTTGAAGAATTTATTTGCTTTAAGTTCCCTTCATAAGGGAAAATAAGTGACAGTTCTTCCAGAAATGAAATAGTGGGTCTTTAAAGCACAGGTTTCTGTATTGCATAATACAGCCTAGAGTATCATAGTCTTAGCTCAGTGAAATCCCGCCATTTTATCTGTATAATTTGCTAGACTAGTTGTATGATTAATGCTGTAGCTTGCTGTACATGCTAAGAGATCTAGAAGGAAAACAAGCCATTCCTTTTCATTATACATATAAATAATCTGAAAGGCTGCAGGACATCTCTCCAGGTAGTGACAGATATTGAGCTGATAGATCCAACTTTTATCTACTTATTTGGAAAAAAATCAGGTTCTTTCTGCTTTGCTGTCCTGCCCATCACACTAAAATACATGCTTCTTCCAGAGCTGGAAATAAAATCTCAGATTGCTGTTTCCTTCACTACTGTTGAGTAACTGTAATAGCAGGTAATGGGTCATTTTTCCATCTAGCTCTTAGTTCATATAGAAGCTGTGGAACTTATTGGTGCATTAGAAGTCCATGGTCAGAAGTTCAGAGTGCATGTAAGAAACAAGATGACCCAAGGTTTTGACAGGGTAAGACAGGGCTGAAAAAGAAATCAAATTGAGTTTACTGATTTGACAGCATGAACAGATCTTCAGAAATGAACACCAATGTTTTGCAGTGAAGTTTTACCTTAATCTTGCAGTTGAAATCATACAATGCATACAAGTATTTTACATTTCCATCACTTCCTAGACTTGCATTTGTGTGCATCTCTCCGCAGTTGCATCATAGACTGGAAGCTGTGAAAGTAGTTATTCACATCTTTTGGCCTAAGTGGTCACTTCGCATTGTTTTATGTTGGTTAACTTTTGCAGAGCAATCCAGAAAAAGAAAGGGGAATAGAAAGTCCATGGTGGTGATCTAAGAGCACAGAAATTATGGATCTCAGGGCCTTTAGGCCCTGGAGACCAGCTGTATTAACTATACACTGCTTCTCCTTCTTCTGTTCTGCCTCTGATGATGCTCCACATTTCTGTAGAACTGAGCTCCAGTTCATTGCCATCGGATCTTGAAAAACACTGGAGTGAATCTTCCCCTTTCCTGAATATTGAAGACAAATGGAGGCATAATATGGACAATGGGTTTTGACAGCTGAGGCCTTTCCCAGACGCATATAAAAAGTCAAAAACATTTACAGGAATCATGTGGAATGTTTTCTACTATTGGTAGATACAGCCCCCTTCTCTTTCCTGTCCACAAGTACGAACTTCAGGCTTCACTGAACCCCTAGAGGATTCACCGTCTGAAAAAGGAGGAAAGCACAGCTAACAGAAAAAGAATTCAAACAGGAGAGAGGAAAAGACAAACTACAGATGTTCCCAAAGTAGTGTATAAGCCCTTCCAAAATGTCACTAAGTTATTCTCATAAAGCAGCTTAGCTCTGAGTTTTGGCACTCTTCATCCAATTTTTTTCTGAGAGACTCTCTCAGAAAGAAAAAGAGACTCTGGTGAGACTGGTCATTTTTGGTTCTTTGGTCATTCCCTGTCTAATGTTTGGAATATTCATCTGTCTCTTTCCATGCTTAAGAAACTTGGTAATGCCTTGCATGTACCTCAACAGAGACTTGGGAAGGAGGAGTGCTTCACTACATCAATGAACCCCATCTCAGCTGGGGAAAACTCTCCTCCTCTATCTGCATCTCTTTGTTCAACTTAGCATCTACATATCTTCAAGATTGTTTTTAGGGCCAGGAAGCTCAGCAAGGGGAGAATCATGTCTGCACTTGTACCAGCAGTTTAAAGGAATTATAGCACAGAATGATTTACAGATATTTTCTAAAAGGCAGCATTCTGAGGTATGCACAGCCCTTTTTATTTTTTTTAAAGAACAAGCAAAGAGCTGTAGTAATTACCTTCAGTCAGCATAACCCTCAGCCTTCATTGCTGCCACTGAATAGAAAAATACTTCTTCTTTGTATTTCTGGATGCAATGTTTTCCACTTTTAACTGCAGTATAAAAGGACAATGATTTTCTTCTCCGCCCCCAGAAGAGTGAGAGATGAATGTTTAATTAGAGCCAGAATTTGTAATGTTCACAGAACAATTTTTTCCCCATAAGTGTCTCCGCTGATATGGATACTGTTTGTAGCTCATCTCCATACATCCTTACTATCTGCTAGCAACAGAGCCCTGCTGCAGTTGCTGCATAAGCAGTTTTTGCTTTTTTAATAAGGGAAGGGAAGTCTTGTGGTTCATCCCAGTGGTGCAGTTTAAGAGAGAAACAAGAAATGAGGCAAACAAGGGCAAAGACAGGATTCTTTTAACCCCTGATTGCTTTTGCCACCTTGCTTCATTTACACTGGTGACAGAAATTTTGGCAGCGCGTGCCTGGTTCACCTTGTTCCCCCTCACTGCCCAGAAATACCAACTGGATGCTGTCAAATGACTTTCACCTGGCCATTTTTTCTTGCATTAGTTGTCATAGCTTGTTGTCTATTTTGACTATCGGCTCCCTCAGATTGTTACAGCACATCAAAAAAGACGAGGGGAAATAGAACACTGTCCAAATGCAGTCTGCTCAGCAGGGCCCTGCTGAGAGAAAACCTGCTGAAGCAAAAAAAGAAAAGTTGTGGGGAAGCAGGAGATAACGAAGACCAGCGCACCAACCACCTCCCATTTTAAACCTCCTCTAGAAATCAGCAATTGTTTTCCCTAACCTTTGCCCACAGAAAGCAAATGTAGCAGAAATACTCCCATTGTTTGTAAAGAAGCTCTTGGCTGCAGCTTGTGCATGAAGTGCTTTTCCATAGTCTTCTGACTTTCAGAAATGGGTGGGACTCTCTAGGGCTGTTTTTAAGGTGGGTTTCCCTGGCAGATGCTGCACTGACCTGCGCACTTTGCATCCTAATGGCCAATTTAATTGCTCTTCACTGATTGCAATGAAACGACTTACAGAAAGGCAGTGCAACATTGCCAGGCATAAAATCCGAACCCCGCAGAGGGGTGGGATATGGGAAAAGGTGTGATGTTCCTGTTAATCACTAATTTCAGTAAAAATGAAATGTTGGGGAGGGAGAGTTATGTGATCACAAACATATTGCTGGAGTGGAGCTGCTGTAGTATCTCATTTATGGAGCAGTGAAATGTAGGAATGATAATAGCTCGAGTTTATATAGCACCTTTCATCACAAAGGATCCAGAGGTGATTTGCAAACTTAAACTGTTATATAGATGACACTTATAAAACAGAACACAGTTGCTGTTTTCAGAGTAATGATCTGAAACACTACAGATTGCATTAGTGCTATTGAAATTATTTGAGCCCTTATTGGAAAATAGGTGGGATTTTTTATTTTTGTAGAATAAAGGCTGGATCACAGTGGCCAGCTCAGGAGCGAGCTGTGACAGCTCTTCAGACGTGCCCAGAAAAGCACAATGCAGGAAAACACATATCTGGGGAAAGGTGTCTCTTGACACAGAAATGTTAGTAGAGGTTCAATAAATGGAGTAGCATCACCATTGCATGGAAGAATCCTGTGGACTGGCATGGAGCTTTTCAAGCAGCCTTGACTTTGCATTTCCTGCACAAGTATGCCTCATAGCTTGATGGCCTGAAGCATTGCAGGAGGGAAACAGGCCTGCAGTCCCAGCTCCTGGAGAGGAGCAGTCTCTGCTGCTTTTGCAGTCTCACTTGTGCCGCCTTTAGGTACCCTTCCACGTTTCCAGCCCAGATGCTGATGCTGCCTGAAATGTTTAAATGTGATGTACGGGAAAATACACTGAGGGTATGCTATGTGAAAAGTTAACGTAGGTGGATCTGGCACCTGTAGGAGCTATCATCTTTTTTGTCACACATTACCCCTCAGATCATGATTGCAAAGTGGTCTGTGGTGGCCCAGCTAGAAGGCGGCAGGTACCAACAACTGCAGTAGAAACTGCAGTTCTTTTCTCTGACTCCCATGAGGTGAAGCATTTTTCCAAGTGCCCATTACTGCTGTTACAGGTGAAGTTACAACACAGCTCTCTGCAGCGCGAATGTATGTAGTGACTCATCTGCCTATGAACTGAGCTGAAACATTCTAACATTTTCTCTGCAGAAAGAAGTGTCATGGGTAAAGCTGAAAATCAGACATCTTCTTTTGGAACAGACTGAAAGCAGATGTAGGTGAAAGGAGTTCAGATGACTACTAATCCTTGACTACTAATTCTATACTAATCATGAGGAGGTGGTGCTGACGCCTCGTGCAAACCATGCTTCCGCACTGTGCCTGTGTTCCTGCGCAATTATCACCACATAGTGTTAAATGGAGGTTGCTTTCATCAGTGCTTCCAATAAGACTTGCATTTCACAGTCTGAGGGAACTGTATAAAATACCCACTGTAAACTGTCAGCGTGAAGTGTTTGGAAATATTTAAGAGATGGGCAGAGGAGCTATGTGCTTTTTGTTTCAGCAGCAGATTTAGACCAACAAGCTGTTGGGGGGCTGTATCCATTTTTATTTTTGTTTTCCTGTTATCCTGATTCATTGCGGACCCACCTACTCCATGCAGTTTATTTTGACCTAAAAAAAAAGTTCCAAATATAATGCCTTCTAAGCACTTAGAATTGAAGGAATGTGTCTTACTGGATATATGCAGAACTAACAAAGTAGGTATTAAAAGAATAAAAAATTTCAACTGAAAGATGTGGGATCAGCTTGATGCTAAACAGAATGCTGGCAAATCTCTGTGTGGTTTTGTAGCTATGTGATTCCCATGCAGTTTACCCTGGAAAATGCAAGCCTTAAAACTTTGCATAGCAATCTGAAAAATATTTGTGTCTGTCCAGTGCTTATTCCAGTACAATGGGAAGGGTAATTCCAAATGCAACTACAGTAATACAAAATGATCTACATAATGGGATTTGTAGATTAAAGCCTAATTAGGGCGAGTAGCTCATGAAAGCCTCCTCCAAAGTACAGCTGCTCTCCCAAAAAATGCACCATAGAGCAACTTGTAACAGTCTTCTACCAAACAGTTCTATATTTGTAGCTAAGGTCACTAAATACCAAAAAGAGCTTTGGTCCTGAATTTATATCTTGGTTGTGTTAAAACTGGAGTAAAGAACCACTGAAGGAGATGAATGCAATGAGGTTGTTTTTTGGTGGAAAATGGGGAATTTGCTCAGGAATATGAAAAGCTAAAATGATAAACTACATGTAATCCTTCTTCACAAATGACAGTACAAAGCTCAAAGCTTTTTTTATTCCTCATTCTTCCCCAGGAAATCAAATATTCTGCCCTGGACAGGTTGCTTTTTGATCTAGCTAGAATATCAGAACCTTGCTATTATTTTATTTTACTTTAGCTTATAGTTTTATGTATTTTATCATTATTCATGTTTTAATATAGGTTTTCTTAGATATAAGTTGATGAGACAAAATAGGACAATAATATACTTTCATGTGTTCATATTTTATAAACTTTGGATCAGTACACAAGTTCAATAGAGAGATGCTTAAATTTAAACATCTCTCTATTGAGAGATGCTTACTCTGTGGATTATTATTTTGCTAAAGTGTGATCTTACCATTCCTGTTCAGGTTTTGTTCACTACTTCAGTAACCCTGTTGTTGATGTCAATGGACATTCTGCCTCAGAAAGAATTCAATGGGACAGAAAGGAAATTTGAAGGTATGACCCGACCTATAAAGGGTTTGATAGGCTTGCACCATTAATACCAGCACAAGAAGCAGCTCTTACAGAAGGGTGGAAATAGTGTGCAGCCCTATCCAACTGAAATTGCAAGGCAAGATTACAAAGGTATGATGTGATAACCCAAATTAGATTTAGGCAAACTGGGCAAAACTAGCACCTTACCCGCATTTTTTTACAAGATTTCCAATGTCCCCAGTGGTCAGGACCTTAGATTTATTTCTTGTAAGAGGACTGGCATATCCAGGAGCATCACATGTGAATTAGAAGGGAACAGAGGGAAAATAATCAAACAGGAAAAAAAAAAACACAAACAAAAAAACCACAACCCAAAATAAACAAATAAGCAAAACCCCTCGAAACACTTTTATTGATATGCAGAGAGGATCAAGGTGTGTGCCTAGAAAGCTAAATCAGATTCTGGGTGTAGATCTAAGAAATGTTCTGCTGTTTTATGAAAATTCAGTGTTGATGAAAGAGAGGGAATCAGGCAGACAGCTGCTTTGAATGAATGCTAAAATGTCTGTTTTATTAGGGTTCCTGGCACTTTTCAGATGTATGAACACCATCCCTCTCAGCTGAGCTTGCTGGGACTCCCCAGAGGGAAGGTCCCATGCAGGACTGTGTGCCGCTGTAGCTGAGGGGACCCCAGTGAGCTCCCGCTGCTGTAGCACTTCAGTGCAAACATTTCTTTTCAGGAGGCATCTCAGCAGAGAATGCTGATTTGGAGCAAAAATATTTGCTGATGTCTGTTTCGCTGATGGCCAGTTTTTGTGGGAAGACAGGGCCCCTTCGAGACCGCAAGCCAGCCTGTTCTGTTACCTGCTCGTGCTTAGTTAGCAGCAGGCTGAGACAGACCGGGGAGAAAGCTCAGCCTTTGCCGGGAGTGGTTCTGGGGGAAAAGAATCTGCTCACTGATGCAGAAAGTCTTTTCTTGTGTGAAGTCCCCCCGGCTTGTTCAGTCTTGTTTCCTGAACTGACTGTAGGGTCCTCTGCCTATCTAAGTTCAGTTCTAAGGCAGCACAGGCACTGCCGGGGAGGGTGCTGCGTGTCTCGTCATTGCCTGGCTGCAGCCCCTGGCGCAGCTTGCCCGCAGCAGGCACAGCCCGGGGGACACGGCCTCACTCCATGTGGCTTCCCTGGAGCTCAGCCCTCCCCTGGCACTGGCACTGCTGGCACCATCGCCTGCCGCAACACCCACCCTTGGCAGCGCTGCGCAGCTCTACCCTGCTGCCTTCCAGCCACGCTGCGCTTCTGTGTCTCCGCAAAAGCCCATGCACTCATGTGGGTGCCCCCAGTCCTCTCGCCTGGATGATGCAGGGATTAGAGTACAAGTGTGTTTCTTCTTCCTTTCTCTCTTGCTGGTTGTACAGCCTGCTCCTGGGGACAGGCAGCGGCTGCCAAATTGCATCCTACATCTGTTCATTTCCAAATGCGCCTTTGTTAGGTGCAAACGAAGGCCTCATTATTGGCTCTAAGTATGTAGTCACTTAGGAAAATAAGCCGATAAGTAAACATCTGAGTGAACAAATTGGTGATTTGCATCTACTTGTTCCCTGAATGTGTTCACAAGTGGTAACAAAAAGAGATAGTGTCTCCAAATACATCCACGTGTCATTTCCCCACAGTATAGTTTTTCAGATGGACTGTCTGGCTTTTGCAGCCAGGCTATATGCAGCAAACTCTGGAGCAAAGAGAGACAAATGTTTTGGATTTAGTAGTATGGAGGACTGTGGTAAGGCTACAAAGATTACTTTCCTTCTGGAATACTTCTGATTTACTCCTAAACACAGAGTTGACCATATGGAGAACTTCTTATGTCTGAAGAAAAGCAGCTCACTAATTCAGATCTGCAAGAGGAACTTCTTTTTGTTATGACAGTAAATCTCTGGGCTCCTACAAACTGCTGTTCCTACAGCTTGTCATTTTTCTGTTCACTAGACTGAATTTTAGATTCAGGAAGAGTATAGTATTAGAGGTGAATAAACTGTTAGAGAAACTCTTAAGTTATACTGACTTAAGTGATGAGATCTTGCCAAGAAAGTTAATACAGGCAGCTCTAAGGGAATACTGATCGACTGATTTATTCACCTTTGTTTGTTCTAAGCAAAAACATATGTCTAAGGAGGCTTTCAAAGCAGAACAAAAAGCTAAAAGGAAGACAAGTTTCCTTTACACCTTTGTTGTCCTCACTCCCTTCACTATTTTTCATACAGAGATAAACCAGTATGAAGACATGAACACGCGGCATAAATGCTTTTCAAAGTATCTTTTCAATTCTGCATTGACATTTATTAAAAAGTAATCTTAGATTCCAGGTTGTGTGGTCCCACATCAGAATGTAGTCAGATATTTCTGCTTGCCTTGGTAACTGCTGATGTCCCTTACCACCTTTGGTTCTAGTAGAGGCCACTGCCTGTGGTTTTATTATAAATGATTTTCTGCCGTTTCTGCTTGCCTGTAAGGTTGTACAAAGATAACTTAGCAGCCTAAGATCTAAAGTGAATTTAGGCTTTTTCAAACTGTAGATGCACATTGCCCACGCAGGCACATGGTCCCTTGTTAAAAGGATGATATTTTTTTTGTTAGTCCTCTCTTTTATGGAATCCAGTCTCACTCTGACATGCAGATTTGCTGAGAGTCTGCTGGTGTTAAAAAGAAAAGGGATCCAGGTTTATTCTTCCAAAAATTCTCAGAAATGAAAAAGAAAAAAAAACCAACAAAATTCCAGACAAATATACATGACACGCAGGAATCTAAGGAACACTTGGAAATACCTTCTATTTCTATACTGTAACCTTTCCCAGAAGTTAATAAATATATAATGGCTACAGCAAATCTGTGCTCTGGACTAATTTAGTGTGGACTTTAATATAATTAGTCATCTCTCAGTATGAACTATAAAGCGTTTATGTAAAGGCAGTGAAAAAGCTTTAAAATATTGTATTTTTAATATGTTTAATAGGGACTTGTAAGTTTAGTTGTGATTGACTATCAAGCAAATAATGCACATCTCACATGCAAACATGCAGCTCTGAGGATCAGCAGTGTAAATGAGTCTCATTTGTGTAACTGTGCTTTTGTATGCATCTGCCTGTTTCTGTGATAGATGGAGATATTACCATGTCACTGACAAAAGTCTCCACCCATGAGAGAATTCATGTTGCTGTTCATTCAATTGTCTATGGCCAGAGTTTTGAGTCCTTTCTCATAATAATTCTTTGCATGTGTCTGGCTTTATTTATGCCTTTGCTTATATAATTTAAGGCTATCTTCTAAAGGCTATCTTCTCTTCTGCTTCCATATGTAAGCATTAAGAAACACATGTAGCTGTATGCACCATGAAGCAGGAATGCTATTCTCTTCAAGCTCCTATTTTTTGTTCTTAGATGTTGAAATCGTTAGGTGTTAGACCATCAAACTGTTGTGTCTTTGCCCCAGAATTCATTAACACAACTCTTTGCCGCAGCAGAACCATAAAGAGATCCCTGACAAAGCACGAACTGGCTTCTGGGAGACTGTGAAAATCTTGTAATGGAGTGGGTATGGGCTGACTGCCGTTTCTTGAAAGGGCAAGTCCAGTTGTTTGAAAGGGAGAGAAGTGACAAGTGTGGTCTGGATGGGAAGTGCACCGACAGTGAAAAAGGGAGGTTTAGACTAAATGCTTTGGGAGAATGTCACATAGGCCCTACAGTGCTTTCCACTGAGAAGTGGTTGAATAAAACACTTGTGTGGGATTAAAAAGTAAGTAAATAAGGGGTTTTAGAAAAGTCACAGAAGTGTACCTCAGGGAATGATTTTACATGGTTTCAGAAAATGACCAAATAATACATCTCACTGTTGCATCTTAATATGAGCCAAAAGTTCTTTAAGCCTCTGAAGAGTCACATGGCTCATCATTTTTCAGTTTATATAGGTGACAAATTAAATCTCATATTCTTTCTTTCTCTCCAGCTAAGGCACTCGCTGTTAAACCTGATACACTCTTAAGAAAAGGCTTTCCCCATTAGGCACAGAAATCCTAGCAAACATAAAGATTCCCCAGTTGCTGCCTGGTGGAGAATTTGGATGTAACCAGAATCAAAGTTACCTTTGAATTCCTAAAGTAAAGATGCTGGCTCATTAGCACAGAAATACTGCTTAGTACTGGGGATTCTGATGAACCAGGAGTTAACTGATAATCTAAAAAGCATTTGTAGCATATGCAGCTACTGATCAAGAACTTGTTATATCTGTCAACAGAAGTGATGGCAGCTGCCAATAATGTCTGCATTTAATACTTGAAAAAAAAAGCCCCACCATTTTACCACAGCTGAAATCTCCTCTGGCATAAATGATAGTAATATTGTATTTAAAATTGGAATTGTAAGTCTTTCATACTGTTGAAAGACATTGCATTATTTGATCTGAAAGCCATGACTGTAAAAATGAGAAACAAGTTCTGAAAAGTCTCTGATAGAAAACTTATAGAATCATCTTTAAAAATTAAATACAAGTAAATATTTAAATAATGGGAAAATGTGAAAATAGAAGCAGCAAATTTAAATTACAGGTTAAAAATGCTTGCGCTGGGTAAGAGAAGCCAAAGAAATCAATGTATGTAAGTAGGAATAGAATTAAAATAGTAAAAAATATTTTAAAAGTATTAGTAATAAAAATCACCTTTATCCAAGAGTAGGTCCGTTGCAATATGCAGAATGTAAAATCAAATAACACAGAAAAATCAGAATGTTCAATTAATAATTCTGTTCAATGTTTGAAGATAAATAGGACATGATATGATGGATGAAATGAGGAGTTTACCACTGCAATGAAAGAGAATATGAAGCAGTGTCTGCCGTAATTAAATACTATCGAAACAAAAGTCCCAAAGAATGTACAATTAGAAGTCTTAAAGGAATTATCCAAGGAGCAGAAAGAGCTGAATCATTTGATGATTGAGACATAGCTTTAGGACTGGACATGGATAATTATCTGTGGCAGACAGGCTAGATGGAAGCCTAGATGTTGCAAACGAAAGCACATAAAAGTCTGGTGGGTAAAAGTTGAACTCAGACTAAGTCAGCCTTGAAGGAGACAGATTTGACTTGTATAAACGTAGTTTAGCATGGGAACAGCTCACCAAGGAAGGTGGAAGACTCATCAGTTCAAGACTAAAATGAATAACTCTTAAAAGAGTTATATCTCAGAAAAATTCTGTCCTGTATATTGACAAGGTGAAAATAAATGATCAGATGCATCCCTTCTGGTCACAAAGGGCATAAATTATAAATTAAACTCAAACTAATTTGGAAAATGATGTTTCAACCCAAACGAGAAACTAATTTACTGTGGCCTGCATTAGACTCTTCCCTGTTATGTCTCCAGCATAACTGCCATTGTTTTTTATTAATTAATGGCATATGTTTCTAAAGTGGTCTGGTTTATGTCCATTTAGTACTTATGTTCCTTTTGTGTTGCTGCTGTATATGCACATATAATGAATTACATGTGAAAAGGACTATAAAAGGACTTATGCTTGAAAGATACATGAGAGACAACACATTGACACGACAGCCACATTGAAGGAGACTGGGGGATGGTACCATACCAGGTAGAACTGAAGTGTTTCTATTGAATATAATAAGATGCCATCTGTCCAGACATGCCTGAATGTACTGTGGGGGCTTTTCAGCAAGACTGGCTGAAGGCTCTAGCAAAAGGCTCAGAAGTAGCATTAAAACTGATAAAGAGGAGGTTGTGTTTAATAGTCAAAGAATCAGACTCAACAGAGGAAGGTACCACAACCCTGCGGATACAGAGAGCACATGCACAGAATCCAGGCCTACATAAATATAAATATTTTGAATGTCTTTATTTTAACAAATGTTGAATATCAAGATGTTTGCATCCTTAGAGAAACTAAACCAAGTCATTAGAGTTACCCCTTGTAACCTACCTAGAAATACATGCTTTTATTCCACGGCAGGGGGGTTGGAACTAGATGATCTTAAGGTCCTTTTCAACCCTAACTATTCTGTGATTCTGTATAAAAGACTTCCAAATTTATCTGAGCAGTAATGGATAAATTAAATTAATGGGATAAATATTTTATTATCAGCTCTAAGAAAAGATGGGGTACCTCTCCTAACATTTAAATGTTTAGAATTTGTATGCAGTGAGAATGGTTGCTTGTACCAAATGAGCTTGGAGTCATGCTGCTTCCTTCCTAATCGCTTGGAAGAGCAGAGTGTACCTAAACTCTGCAAGATACCCTGCTTTCAAATTCTCAGTGGCATCCTGTGCTTTACTGGGTACTTTTCACATGTTCAGACATTGTTCTACAAGGGTCTGGTTAATTATTTTTGAATGATAAAGACAATGAAAGGCAAAATGAGCCAGATAAGCATGGTTCAAAAGAATTTGTAAGACTTGGAATGTAGTGGGTTTCATATACATGTTATATATATGTGTGTATATAGATATAAAAATATGTTCATCACATAGTATTTGTTTACTTATTTATTTATTTCAGTAGCTAGCTCAACTGTCTATGCTAGATAACCTACAATGATTCCAATATTTCTGGGAAAGCGTCTTTCTTTGATGGACTGGGGAAAATAATCTTTGACTATATGCAGTGGTATGTGTGTTGATACCTTTGTCTATAACTGTATGTGGAACAAGTGTATAAAAGGTGATGAAGAGCTTCAAACCTTTATGTGTCATCTTTATCAGAGATGGCATTTAACATGCACTGTATATGGTGCTCTTATCTGTAGCTCTTCCTAGAGCTTGTTAAGAAGCAGAGGCAGTGGCTTGCTAATATGCCCATATATGCAAGTACCATGCAGAAGTGCAATCTGAAGTATGGGTCATTTGAAAAGTGGAATTTTTCCAGTGATTTCAGTGGACAACAGATCAGGCCCATACCGTTTGTCATTATTCCTGTTTAAAGTCCCAGTGAGCACCTCTGAAGAGTTTTAAAAAGAACGACAGAAGAAAATCTGTATTTCCCAGCAGCTAAAGTCGTTCACTGAAGTATTGTGTCTGTCTGAGGGACAGCAAAGGTCCTTGTGGTGCAGTAAGGCAAGACAGGCACCAATGGGGACTTTCTCTGTACTGAAACCCCAAGTCTGGGCCAGCAGTGTCTTTTTTTCAGGGGCTGCGTAAGTCCGTTTGTGTTAATGTCATGGCTTACGGTCCTGGCACAAGAAGGGTTTAAAAAAAAGAAAAAATTCTTAAGGTGTTTCTCAGAGCCTGTTGGTTTTTGCATTGTCATCTGTATACCTGCCTGCCTCTCTGGGTGTATAGTTATCAGTTGTAGTGTGGCCTTTCTAGAATGCTCTGTGTGTTTATCATTTGAGCTGCTTTTTCAGACTGCTTTATTTTGTTTGGTAGAAATGTAATGAATGTATAGTGCAAGCTGAGGTGTTTCTAATATCACCATCATTTGGAATTCTATCAGGAGCTGCATTAAGAGAAACTGGTGATGCTATTCCATGCCCAGAGAGTTATTTGGAGTCGTTTTATTTTTCAAAAAAATTGAACAGTTGCAATCCCAATACAAATGTTATACAGTTTTAATATATCATTACTTATGAAAGCAGAACTATTGATTGCAAAACATAAGTGACTGCAGATAGCTTCTTTTGTTTCTTACTGTGTTTGGCTTCACCATCTCAATTCTTAGACAGCAACTCTTTTTTCTTCTTCTGTACAAGGCACATTTCATATTGTATTACTGAAATGTACAGCTGTGTTTAGTAGCTCCATCCTCACACATTTAAGAATAGCCATGCCTGATTCTTTTGAGATTGTGCCAATATTCCAAATGGCTTCTCTTTTGTTTTTGAGAAGCTTAATTTTGGCATTTATCAGTTCTGAAGTTATGTTTGGTTTCAACAGCTTTTTTTTCTAAGATTCGTCATCTGAAATAACCCACAATAATTACAAAAAAATTATCAGGATATTGCCCATCACCTCCTGCACGTGGTTTGTGAGGGAGGCGTGGGGCAGCATGTGAGGAAACGTTTGTGTGTATGAGCCCTGCATGGGGAGTGCTCACTCCCCACCTCCTGCCCTCACTGTGCGGTGTCAGCATCAATCCACCTCGACGGCTTCCTGATCTTCAATCAGTCTTTATGGCCCCTAGTTGCTTGTTGTTCAAGCTGTGTGTCACAGCCAGTCACAACAGTTACTTCAAGCAAATTTTCACACTCTTTGGCTCAAACTGCTGGCAGCATTCCTAAAGACTCTGAGGAAATAATTCCACAAAGTGGCATAAATTAATGTGACTAATTAACATGATGTTAATTATTTGTAAATTGTATGTTTGGATACACATTACTTGAGAGGCATATGTTACATTCAATGTTTACCGAAACAAGTGACTGCTAATCGCATCTCCTGAGTGTTCCTTTCACAACAGTCAGCAAATAGAGGCTTCTATAAAAATAAAAATTGTGTCCTAAGGGAATGCATGAACTATAGCATGCAGTGAAATGAGGAACTGGGATAGAGAGTTACCTTCGTGTCAGCCTGAGAAATGCATTGGAACAAGTTTCACAGGTAGTAAGTACTTCCACCTTGCATGTAAGTGAGGACATATATAGTGTATTAGGAGAATATTTTTAAATGATCCTTTTGCAAGCCTATGGTAAAAATAAATGGAGCTCATGTAATTAAAAGTTGCACACAAGGACAAGACCTCAATTTAAGGTTGAAAAAGCAAGAGTAAAGTGGTTGTTGTCTATCTTTTAAGTTTCTGTGTGATGCCAAAAGGGTCCTCCTGCATCATTAGCAGTAGATACATGGCGCTTGAGTGGTTAAGTGCAAGGAGGGCATAAACACAACATGCACAGTAACCTGTGACTTTCTCAGCACGAGAGCCTCATGCCATGGACTACAATCTGTTTATAGACAACTGTTCAACCATACCTGGTAGCAGACTAAGGTACATGTTATACAGAGCCCACATGGGTTCTTGCATACTCTGGAGGGCATCGACAGATCACACTGGTGCTCACTATTGCATGGTGCTTTTGTGAACAGGGAGTTTGGCTTTGAATGACAGTACTGAAGGGGTAGAACAGAGAAATGCAGTAATTCCAGTGGTGTGGTACCACAGGCCACTGCATCATGTAATCCCTTTATTAAATTGGTCAAGCTCCATTATTTACGACTGTTTTCTCATTACTGCTGCTGGAAAGTTATTTTATAATACAAGGCAGTAATGCTTAGAAACTCTTTTGTAATTTCTAGATTACATTTCTCCATGATTGCTTAGAGCTATTTTTTTGTCACATCAACATTTTCTTTTAGATTAAATGGTTCTTTTACCTCTCCCATGTTTTCCTCACCCCCCCACCCCCCTACCCCCCGCAATTTCATTTACATCACATCTTTCAAAGTGCAGGTCCTTGGAAGCTTAATTACTTTGAATGCTGGGTTCCTTTCCTGCTGCAGCAGCCCCCTGTACTCACTCATCACCTGACTGCACATGCGCTAATGGTGGTGCAAAAGAGAGGGAAGGGACATGTAGCTGGAATAGAAGACAGAAACGTCGTTATACAGAGGCGTATGGTAGCTGAGGATTACATCAGTTTAAGCTGCCGTGGGGCAATACCTTCAGGCTTCACTTCTCAGTACTGAAAACTTTAGCTCTTATTTAATCTCTTCTCATGAAACCCTTCCAATCAAACACTTTTCTTCAGCATTTCCAGTTCATGTGTTGTGAAGAGCTGTGATGCTGTGGGTTGTTTCCAGTCACAGAACGAGGATGGCCAGAGCCATCCAAAGCACCCTTGCATTACATGCCTTGGCCTCAGGTCTTCCTGAGGCCTGTGGCATTTGTGCCAGCCCCATGGGGATGTCTCAGATACCCTCCAGCATTTTGGATGGCACCAGACACTTCACATTGGCCGTCTCAGTCAAGCTGAGAATGACTGACAGTTTTAGATGTAAATTTTCATCTCCTACTGTAAGATTTGTATTATTCCTGAGCCTGCAACCTTGATATTATTGAGGTATTCTTGAATTAAAAAAAATAAAAAAAGTCTGATTTTCTACGGAACAAGCACAGTGTTGAGAACTGTTGGAATGTTTTGCTGCACAGAATAAGTTTCCATTTCTTGAACTATGCAGCTGGCAGCTACAGAAAACACTGTCTCTAAGAGATGTACTTCAGCAGCAAGATCCGAAGAGGCGAGCATGGTCAGTACAGGCAGAACATTCGGTGACTGAGGTGACTGATCTAACGGCCTCTGGCGTATTTCGTTGTGTGAAAGGTACAGATTTTGGGAAGTGGATTTTCAATCACAGTAACAACTATATCCTGAATACTCATGAAACCTTTGCATTTTACCCTTCCTCTTCATCCTACCATACTTTCTATTCTTGCTTCAGTACAACATGGCATTTAAGCTTTCCCATAAAGAAAAGGCATTTGATTTTATTTTTTTAACACAGGCAAATAACCTGTTTCCTAACTTTTTTTTTTCTTTTGGAAAGACAGAAACTGCTTTTGTTGAACTTTAAAGAAAGAAAAAGAAAAATTCATCTGAGGCAAACATCTAGCCTGGAAAATTTCAGCGAAATAATTACAGCTTGGCAAAGACATAAGCAACCGAAACTAATGTATTATATTAAAAAATATTAAGCAAACTTAACCAGAGCTCTTGTCTATAATAAAAATGTAAGCAGACATACATATGTATATACTGTGCTATTTTCTTATGTATGTAATGAATAATGCAGTTCATTATTTTTGGAACTGTATCATTTGCAGTACTCTTTCAAGCCAGCTCCTGAATTCAATGGGACTCATTGTATATGTAAAGTTTAATACATGCATAATTCTTTTACAGGATCATACTCTACAATATTAATGTGGTGTTCACATTGTGAATTTACCTGCTGAAAAATCCAGAATATTCTAAAATATGGCTGCACACATACTCACAACTAAATTACAAACCCCAGCATTCTACATTTTTGTGCTTTCTTTGTGTAAAACACTTGTATTATAGCAAAAAAAAAGACAACATGTAGCTCCTGGGGTTTTTTTGCAAAAATAAGTTGTGGTTTCTAGTCTTTTCAAACAGAGATTTTACATTTTGCTTGTTTTGGGAGTATTTCAATAGCTGGGTGCATGAATCCTCTACTGGCAAGGTTGGGTGGCAGCTCCAGTTGCTGTTGTACTGAAGTGCAGATGTTCTGCAGGCTGGTTTGGGGCCTTTCTTGACTTGGCTCTACTTGAATAAAGAGCCTTCCACAAGCAGATACTCTGCAAGTCTGTTTTATGATCTGGAGTCTGATCTGTTTGAACTCTCTTGACTGAAGTTCAAGGGAAAACTCAACTCTAAGCATGGGTGGACAACTGAACCTGGGATTGGTGCTTATGCAGAATACAATGGTGAACTTATTTTCAGAAAGCCACAACTTCCAGCCTCTTTTCAAAAGAAACTTAGAAGAGCTTTATTATGCCACAGTTCATAGCGACTTAGAATTCTCTGTACAAAGCATTTTCAGATAAATGGAAATAGGCAAGTACTGGGAAAAGATTTTTATTCTAAAAAACAAAAATGCATTTTTTGAGGCTTTGCAGTCATGCTGAAATGATATTAAGGTTTCTGAAAACAAAAACAAGAGGGTGAAGAATTACATGAAGATAATGACTAACAACAGGTCTTTAAGCTGTGAAGTTTAGTTCAAATAGAAATGTTTCTATATCACTTCCTCAGTTAAAGTAGTTTCTTAGCATTTAGATATTTCCTACAGGTTTCTGACAGTGGTCAGACAGCAATAAAAAAACAAGGATAGCTCAGAATATTTTTACAAGAAAACGAATTATTGATTTTTTGAAAATTAAAAGCTATTTATAATTTCTCACTCATATATCCCATTCAGCCAGGCAGTTGTTAGCTGACTTGTATTGCAGTTGAATCAGTTACATTGACTAGGCCACCCTTAAAAAGGTGAGAAAATGTGCTGGCAGGTCCTGTCTCATGTGGCTGTGTTTAGTCCTGTGAAAAAGAGCCACTCCTCACAATAAAACAACACAAAGTTGGGATAGGACAGGAGGTAAAGAACAGAAATTAAAGAGAAGAAATTGCACCTTGCAGGTGGAATTAATCATCAGAGCTGGTGTTGGGAGATACCATGGAGATACATCCAGAGAAATACCATTTCACTGAGCACACATGCTAAGGGCTGTTTCTTTGAGGATCTGCTTTCCCAAATGGCATGGTCCTTCAGGGCTGAAACCTTGCCCAGGCAGCAGGGTGGCTGAAAGAAAAGCTTTGGTTTGTTTGATGACCACTCCATCTTGCAGTGCTTGAGTTTTCGCTAGGCATTTCAGTCACAACCCTGCCATGATTTGTCTGCGGGAGAGGACAGCCTGAGACCTTGTGGCATCAGCTGTATGACATGAATGTAATTTTAAGGACCTTACATAGACCCCAAAATTTGGCGGGGAAAACTGACTTCCATTCAACCACTTAACTATCTGTAGTTTTCTTTTTCCTGGTGACTGTACTGCCTGTGCTGAACAGCCCATAGGACCTGTTATGAAGTCCTAACTGTACAGACCTGTGATAAAAGGCTGAGAACCAGGGTTTGCTAATCCCATGGATTTCACTGGAAGTTCAACCGGAGCCCAAACACCCAGACATCACAGGAAATCCAGTTTTCTTTCTGAATTTCTTCAATCTCCAAGAGATATTTTGAAATATCCCTAAAGAAATTAATTTGAGAACTGCAAGAATCGTACATATATTATGAAATTTGTAACCAAGCTGTTGCAATCCCAGTCTGCACTGAAGAGATGTTATCAAATGACCCTGAATTATGTTTCAAGGTTGAAATAATTCAGAGACATTACTTCTGCAGTGTTTTCTAGGGAATAATTTAAGTTTCAAAACTGTGATTTCTGATTTTGTTTTGCTTTATATTTTATATTATTTTAAACTTTCATATTGTTTTTAACTTCTCATATTCTTTGGCATTATTCAGAATTTTCAGCCCCCTAGTGCTGCAGCTACAATTAATCATAGTTGCATTCTAGCTGTAAGATTTATGATGATGCAAAATCCCTCCAAAAAATCAAGACCTGGATTTCTAGAAAAAATGGGTTACAACTATAAAACAAGGAAAGTAATCAAAACCTAGCAATAGTGACTTTCAGTGTGTATTTTAATGCTTTTCCAAAACTGATCTGCCTTCTGGAATCATTGCTGCTATCTCAAGTCCAAAAGGTGTTTTCTGAAATGATAAATGATAGTATTAGATTTCCAAGAGCCTCCTTGGGTGTGGGCAGAAGGCTGCCTGCAGGTAAAGCCACTGGGAATAGACCCCATGATAACATGAAGTAATGGGACTTCATTAGGCTGATGGCTCTTTTTCCTTAAAGGTCAATTCTGTTCATGGGGTGGGAATGGAGGAATCTCCAACAGATTTGGAGGAATCTCCAACAGATTTGGAGGAACCAACAGGTCAGATTAGGTCCCCAGAATTATAAGAACATCTCTGGCTGGGCCAGGAGAACTGTCTGTTACAGTTTGAAACTGATGTCAGCGTCTTGGGTTGCATCCTAATTTTCTACTTGCAAAATTTGTGCTGATGTATTAGATGTTTTTAATTTGAGCCTATAGTCATTCCCCAAAATAGCCAACTAAGGTAAAGTTAAACTGCAGGTATATTGACTTATTCTATGCATCACCTTTCTTTTAGTGGCATTTCTATTTGTAGGTTATATCCTTGGTAATATGCATATTACATGCAAAACTAGAAAACCTTCTCTTGAGGTATCCATAAAGGACATATTCTTGTTCCTCCCTTCTCTGGCTGATGTTTCGCACAGAGGACAGATACACATACCAGCTTCTCTGGTTTTGTGTGATAAGACACAGGTCTGGGTGCTGTTAGGACATCTATTGGCACCGTGCATCTTAAAGATGATGAGTTTCAGGTATGTGACCTTCCCAAAATGAAAAACCACTCCAGCATGTCTGCATTAAAATTAGATTAGTTCAAAAAGTCACGTGAGTGTGAAGTTCATGTTAGCTGTATTCTTATTCAGTGACCCATTTTAAGAAGTTTGTTACAATATTGTCACAATTTGCCTATCCATTACTTAGACATCTGTAATGGAGAGATGTCATATAAAAGTGCAACAGCAATGTTACTTGCTTGATTTATGAACCATTCTTCTCTCTAGCTTTCTGGCCTGCAGTGGGATTTCTATTGTCTGTTGTTAAATCCCAGCATAATGGATACCACAGCTGCAGTGGACAGCTGTAACTTTTACTGACTTCTGTCTTGGTGTGTGACTTAGTTATGCAGTTCAGTACTCAGCCCATGTGTTTCAGAAATGGATTTAAATAGCATAAGTGTATATATTTTTTAATTAACAATAGGCAATGTTTATTCTTTTGTACTTCACACTGTTGAAAAAGAAACAGAATGTCTGGTTTGAATTAAACATTGGCGTTCCCTATGTGTTTAATGGGGGAACATACAGGGCAGCTGTTTTAGGTGTATACAGAATGTAAACCCGTGGTGGAGTGTTTAACTTTTTGAAACTACATTTAACTTTAAAGTCTCATGAAAGGTAGAATTAATCACAAAACACTGAAGGAGTCATATGATCTTACTACAAAGACAGCAGAAATATGGTGTGTATTAGCCAGGATCCTTAGTACCTAACTCTATGTTTTGGTGTTTGAAGAAGAGTTTCTTGCCATCATTTACTAACTTTTTTTTTCCCTGCACAAAAGCCTTAGAAGGAACCTTCATCACCCCTGAGCTGAAATTTAATGGTTATACCAGCTTTTTACTAGAATATCCCAACATGTTCAACTTGACATATTATGTGTTGGATCTTGTGCATTGAATGGCACCCAGTAATGTAATTGAACAAGAATTGTGTGCTGCTATTGTTGCAGTTTGCTCTTAATAGCAGGTAGCACACGCTTACATGTAACTTGCTCAAAAGGCTGAACATTTTCGTCCAGACAACTTTTACTGTGAGAGCAACTGTAAATACACGCTACTCCCTTGTCACTTATATATGGGAAAAAGGAAAAGGGGAGATATTTGCATGCACTGAAACAGGGCAGTGTCCCCCAAAAGCATCCCAAATTTAGCTATATGCGCAGGACCCCCTAAGAAGTAAGAACTGTCCCTGAGAAATAAGACAGAGATGTCACCCAACAATTTGGCCTCCTGGTTTTACACCTGGTAGAACAATGAACATCCCATAATCTCATAAAGCAACTCCAGATTCCTGTATGGTTTGCAGGTGAAAAGCCCAGTTTAAATATTTAAATAATAAGCCCTCCACTGCATTAGGTACAAATCTGTTCCCTGTCAACATTCAGGCACTCCCAAGCAGGATTTTAAAAAGAAGTATCAGTTAATCGTAAATCTATCTTCAGGCTGTATGAGCCTCTCTAATGTGTGATTTCAGGAACATTACCACAGGACTAATGTGTAGCCAGCGCTGAAGCATGTAGCACTCTCCATGAGATTCAGCGTGACAGAAAAGTGGAAATAAACCCCTCAGTCTCTCCAGGAGGAGGTACATTAGTGTAGTGGTTGGCCATTTGTAATATCATTTGATATCTTGTAAATGCTTAAGAGTACTGAGAATTAGTAGTCTGTTTGGCAGGTGGTTTTCTAGCTCTTCTCCAGGCGAGAGCCAGTTTTGCTGGCAGCAGTGGCTTATTAAGAGAGGAAATAGTGCTGGGATTTCCACATTTTTATCTGATTACAATGGCTGTTTAACAGGATTCTTCACACCCACAGTCCGGAAGGATGCTAGCTACAGTCTGCTAATCAAAACTGGAAGGGTTTGGGTTTCCTTGGAAGAATTTTGTTCAACTGTCAAGTGAGTGGTCAGCAGGGACACTGGATACTTATGAGAATGCTCAGCTTCTAACTGTCAGGGTCAAATTCTGTGTTGGTTTCATAAAATTAAGAGTGTAAGGCTATAGGTTACAATATCTGGAAAATTATGATAGCCAAGAACATTTTGAATATATATAATTAAATCTTTTTGGCTTTGGAAAACAGGATTTGCTGCTATGGATCAGCAGATGGCTTACTGTTCCATTTGAAAACAGTTTGACTTTTAGCTGGTTTTATTCAGAGACTATCACAGTATTAAAAAAACCCTCTTGTTCTAAAAAAAATCTTTTTGCCTAATTATGATTTACGTTACTAATGCAATTAATGTAATAACACAGGTAACGTTTCTCACAGATATCCCAGAAGTGGTATTATCCATCTGTTTCTTTTTTGGTATTTACTGTTTGCATCTGTTTGCTGTTGATGTTTCCTGTTAACAGTTTATTTAACTTTGAACTCTCTTGTAGAATAACTTTCTTCCATTACAAGAAGTACCTTGCATACAAGATCAAGTATTGTTCTATGTAGTCCATTCATTAAAGAATCAGTAAGCTGTTTTCTGCACTGTAAGTAGCTTGCAAAAGTAATAGTAAGACATCTCCAGTCTGTTTTTTCTGTTTCCCTGGATATAAAAGGAGCAGCTGGATAGAATCTGTCTGCCATATTAAATAACATCCCAGTAGGAAACGCTTCTCTCTCAGAAAAATTCTGACACTGAAAGGCTTACCAGAGTGTCCAGACTGTAGATTCTGTGTTAGCTTTTACTTTAATTCATCCTACAGGTTTTGTCTAGGTGTATGTTGCTACTTTTCTACATATGATTTTTAATGAATGGATCTTTGAGTATTTGATTTAAAAACCTAGTAAATGAAAGCGAACATTAGATTTTTCAAAATGAGGTTGTAAAACTCAAGTACTGAATTCTGAGTTTTAAACTTTTCCGTGAGGTATGAAATCCCTATAAAAATATTTTTGGTGGTGGTTGCAATGTGCACATTTGCATATTATGTGCGAAGGTAAAAGCAGAGCATAAGAATTTTCCAAAGATTTCTGTGCATGATAAATCTGTAAATTAAATGCAAGTTGTTTTATTTACATTGTATGGCCATTTGTCACATAGCTTGAAAAAAAAGCTGCAAGATAGAAAGGTTATGTTGAATTTTACACAACTTAAAATATCTGAAAAGCATTCTGTTTAGGTAACAGCTTCAACTATTAAGTACAAGGTACTCATCACCTGCGTGTCGGATCTAAAATGTCAAGACAGCTATTTGGCATGTTGGCCTGTTCTATGTACTTTTTCTAAAATTTATGTGATAACATGTGTTAGATTTTTAAAGGTTTTCCTTTGTTTTGTAATCAAGATTTGTTGGTGATTATATTGGGAACATGTTTCTGTAGGTACACACAGACACACAGGCTTAGACATATGTATGAAATAATGAGGTAACAGTTTATAGGATAGTGAGCTATTTATTCTTAAATGTTGGTTACAGATTCATTATGCTCTTTGACATCATTGTATTTGTATGCTTAAACCATGAATAATTCTTCTTCCATGGCAAACTAAGACTATATTATTAAAAGAAATAAACAATGGAAAAAATAGGAATAGTAGTTACGGTAAATTCACCTCAGTGAGTTAAATGTTGTTTAACTCATTGTTAACTCATGTGAGCAAACTTCATGCAGACCTTTTTCTGCACTATACCTGTAGGAAAGCAGCTGTTCTTATTATGGGTGTCATCTGATCTAAGAGTAGGATTTTGTTGTATCTGTGCATAATAAGCAGTATCCAGGGCTGCTCCCAGAAGCCACTCCAGAAGAACAAATACCACCAAGGAGTTTCCTTGCAAATTGATAGAGGTACAGAATCTGGTCTGGGAGACATGAGCCATGTATGCTGAGGCCAGCTGAGGTGTGGCATCAGGAACTGGATGAGTGGTATCTTGTGCCTTGCTCTTGTATGTACAGGCCATAAAGAGCTGTCGGAACTATTTTGATATTGGTGAGGAATCTGGGATTTATATGCCTCTTCCTTTTGCCTGGTTCCTTTCCAGGTTTCCCTGGTGGGATAACTGGGCTGACTGCTGGAAGCTCTAGTTGCTGAGGGAATGTCAGGGGAAAGACCTTGATGAAATCATAGAAATGAAGAGAACATGTTACAGAACTGATTCATTCTTTTTTCACTCTGGACCTTCCTTAAAATGGTTGTGCAGGATTGTACTCCCCCATTTGCTTTATTTTTCTTTTGGAAAGGAATGTTTAAAAGGAGTGAGCAAACATGTATGATCTTCCATGAGGGGGATCAGTAAAATGCGTGTGCCCTCAGGATAGGTAACAAAGACAGCATTGGCATTAGAGATAGTGGAAGTTCCAGTGATATTCCCTGTATAGCAAATGAGGAATTATTCTTGCATCTGAAGTTCCTGTAGTAATAGAAGAAGCTCATGCAGTACTGAATTCTCTTCTATTTATTTTTAGTGCTCCCATCCGTAATGAGAAATATTGGGGCCTGTCCCATTTACTTTCCTACTCAAGAGTACTGTAGTTCAGTGCATGAACACTGCTCAAGAGCATATGGAGAAGTTTAATCCCACAGTCATGCAAGTTACTGCTGTAGAAAATGATGTATAGTCCTGTTCATCACATAGGAAAAGCATGAGTTAGTCTTACTAACATTCAGGTGTATCCGTGGTGAATACCATGTATTGCTATTGATGTCGAACATTTAACAAAGTAAAAGAAACTATTATGGTAATCTAGGAAACGTTAATTTTCCTCAATTTTTTCAGCTCTTCCTTACCAAGGTACTTGGCATTGGACCTTTAAACTTTCACTTCTGATATAGAAAGTGTAGGGAAAAATGGAATCCGCCTGATAGCTTTGTTTAGAAAACAACAGTTTTCATCTTTTAATTAATATGATCTGATTCATTCTCATGACCATATCTATTCCTTTTGGTATTGGTTTGGTTTGGTTTGTTTTTTTCATTTTGCTGCTCTTGTCTGTAATCGATGCCTTGATATTTTCTCCTTGGAAAAATGTGTGGTCAGGTTATTATTTTCCCACCGTTCCTCTTGTTAACTCTAACTTTTCTTTTGTGCACAGTATATCCCAGAAGGTCTTGACTAATTTCAGGAACTAAATAATCTCTGAGATGGCAGCAGCATTTCTTAGTGTTTTGAATGATTCTGAGAAACAAGATTAAATTTAGTGCAATGGTGACATAGGAACTGTCATGAATAGATCATATTTAAACTATAAAATATTTTACATTACCCGTTTGTATTAGCAAAGTCCAGGGTTAAGGAAATAAATTCAAAACCTGCTCTTCAAGCCTGGAAGTGTATGTCTCAGTCTCCACTGAGGGGAGAGGGAAGCTGCTGCAGAAACTAACTTTATTCATGTGATAGAGTGACATTGCACCAGAGGAAAAGGGTCAGCACTCCTGAGTTTTAAACAGTCTTTTAAACATCCTACACCCAGATCTTTAAGTGATTTGGAGCTAAGGCTGCAGAACTCACCTTAATGTAATATTCTGGAGGGAGCTGGCGTAGCTAGTGTTGATAGATTTGATATATTGGCAGTATTTCCAACCTTTTGGCTGGAGTTGCCTATAGAGGCTCTTTGGGAAGTGTTTGGTGGCCCACTCTCGTGTTGTCTGAATAGATGTGGTTGTCCTGTGATCTAGATAAAGCACAAATCAACCAAATGACAGCCATTGCATGTCATATAGGCCTCCTGAGCCAGGATGGGGCATGTAAGCAGCCTTCATCGTGTCATGGGGGATGTGAAGCACTCCCAGCATGTGACAAATGGGAGGCTGTGGAGATCCAGAAAGCAGGAGAAGGCAGTGAGGCAATCCCAGGAGGCACAGCTGACCTCTGAGCTACTGTGCTTTCCACATTATGTTTAAAGCTTAGCAAGCTGCAGTGTTACAGTCTGGTCAGACATTTCTTTCAGCTGCAGATAGTCATGTTAATTTAGTTACATGCTCTCAGAAACGTTCTTGTTATCAGTTCATAGTGGTTCCCTCCTGAGTGAGTACTGTTCCCTGGTAAAGATCTAAAAAGCTCCCGGAAAAAGTGTATCCAGTGGCACAGAACATCTTCCAAAACTCCTTCCACAGCCTTGTATGAACTACTGGTTTTAGGCTAATAGCTACACCTCTTCCAACAGTGTTACTTACTTTCTAGCAAGAGAAAGCTCCATAATCCTGCTAGAGCACAGTGCTAACCAGTCTCTAACCAGTCGGGAAAGCGTGCTATCTCTTTGAACAGCAGCAATCCATATATTTGTCATTTTTTATTTTTCTGCCTAGCACTTACAATAGCTTTTTCTTGCTATGCTCCATCTTCTGTGGGAAGCCTGATATATTCTCACAGATCTGTGCTTTTCTACTTCTTTTCCTGTATTGTGAAGATGCGTGAATGCTTATTTTGTTAATAGGTATAGGAAGACAGCTATATTGAAAACACAAGTTCATATAAGAATGTTTATTTCTTGGAATGCATTGTATTCTAAGGCTTTCTACCGAATCTACATTATAAGTTATCCTTTTTCTTACAACCATTTTAGATCACTGCTGGATAATAGCTGATTATTTAGTGCTTTAGTTAATTTCTTGCATATAAGTTGCCTTTATTTCATGGGCTGCTCTGAAATAAAATTTCTTTAATGACAATTTTCTGAAGAGGTAATTTACTACCATCTCATTTTGTCTGACCTTTAAATCAGTTTTTAAGCAACCACAATATTAGAACATTCAAATAAATGCAACAGAGATTTATCGAAGTTATTATCCCAGCCTACACGGATACCTGGATGCAAGAAATGTGGTAGATCTAATATTACTTGGAGTTCAGCATTTGATACAGGATTATATGTGGGAGATTCTGCTCAACAAGGTGGATGTTAGTCGTGGCACTGCAGAATGGAATGCAGCTGAATAAAAAAGAGATGACAACAGGTTATGTTAAATGGAGAACTGTCACACTGGACGGAAGATATCAGCAGATTTTTTCAAGGATCAATCTAGAGGACTTGACTTCCTTAACATTTTAATTAATGATGTTGGCACATAATGTAGAAGTAGAGGAATGGAATTTGGTGGTGGCAAAATATTGTGAGGCATCATTAATATAAAGGATGATCAGAATATTACACAGGAAAAATGTTCTGACCTTGAGGACTCCAGTAATAGAAATGAGATGAAATTTAAGAGTACGAATGGCACTTAAGGGCTGCTGAAAAGAATTTCTGCTAGAGACTTATCAGTTGAAAATGACAGAGGAGGCAAAAGACCTGTGTGTAACAATCAGTCATAGAATAACTGTGAGTCACTGGTATGATACAGCTGTGAAGAAAGCAATGTGATCCGAGAAGGTATCAAATGAGATATTTCCTGCGGAGACAGGGAAATGTTAACATTGTAGCAGCACTGGGAAAATCGCTTCTCAAAAACTAGCCGCCTGTATTTAAGAAAGATGAAATCCGAGTGGAGCATGCTTTAGGATGATAGGGATGATTGGGATGATACAGAAGCTTACGTTGTGCAAAGAAAGTAAAAGGTTGTGGCTTTACTCCAGTAATGTAAGGTTGAGAGGAGACTGGAGTGCTGTCCACATGGTCTTCAGGAGGGGAAACAGAATCATGGGAGAAAAGTGGCACTTGACACTTGAACTGAATGGATACAAGTGAATATGGGCTGGAAATCAGAAAAACATTTCTAGTGGTCAGATCAATGGGGTCTGAGTCAGTAGTAGCAGTGGAGGAAGAAATGGACCAGTTTTAAGATAGAGCTTAGTAAGCTCATGGAAAAGATATGATGTGATTTGCTGCGTCAGTAGGTGACTAAATCTGCAGATTTAGGAGCTCTTATGTTCTTTGCTGTTAATCACCAATGTATGCATCATATGTAGCACAACTTGCTTAGATTATGTGTGCTTATTTGTCCTCAAATTGATAATGAACAGCAAGATGCAACCTTTTCTTGAGAGTTATTCTCTCTCTCCTTTAATACCAGTAAAACTCAAGTCTTCTTTGCTGACACAAGTACAAATCTTAAAAAATACAAAAAACATAGTGTCTGCTCTATCAATTGTATGTTCACTTCCACAACTAATTCACTGGAACAGTGTGGTAGTAAGTTTTACTGGTAAGAGGTTGAATTTGGCTCAGAATATAAACTGAACTTCTTGGATACTGTGAATGTGATGTGAATTCCACTGGTAGAAATTCATATGCACCTCATTCCTTGCAGGGTAATAAATGTGAAGGTTCTGTGCAGCTGAAACTGTTGATCTTTAGATGCCTGACAGTAGCAATTCACTATACAGGAAAGTTTTCCTATTAAAAATATTTGTAATGGGCTAAATTGTTTTCTGACTTTAGAAAATAAAAATAATTTCAAAGCATTTGCAAGAAAAGAAAGGGGCTCTGGCAAACAAAGCATGTCCAGGTTATCTAATTTCAACTCAGTAGAGGTTCTTCACATTACTTCCCTACAGTAATGGATTTGGGGTGGGAGGTATGTCTTAGCAGAGCACTTTAAATGACAAGAGTTGTTATTAAAAATAGGTAGAAGAAAATTCTTAGGAGGGAACATTTTGGATTTGCCTGGCTCACGCTACTGGAGCATACTTGTCTTGTTTGAACTATATTTTGTTATTACAATTACAGAATCCTCTGGGTTCTTTTCAGCACAAAGTAGCTGCTGCTTTGCCACTATGGACATCACAGAAGGTTGTGGATAGGGTTCTGCAAAAAATCTCTATTCTTCCAGAATAAACATCCTTTTTGCAGAAAGTTGAAACAAAAATAGCATGCAGTACACTGGTATGTTGCTAAGCAGCAAAAGGACATATGTCAAGAACCATCTATGTCTTTTGTATTGCCACACTTCTTTTCCTCACACCTTCATCACACAAGCTGTTATGATTCTTATGTACCCATAAGTTGGAGAGAAAATGACACAGAAGCTAGTTTTTCCTCCATTTCTTTTCCATTTCCTTTTTTAAAGAGCTAGTGTAAAAGACAGGTCCCTGATGGGTCTAAGCTGGTTAAGACATTACTAGTTTTGATGCAGCTGATTAATTCATTGGTTGGTGGGCATCACGTTGAAGTCTTTTGGGCCTGGGTTACTTCCAGAAATGAAAGGAAATCTCACCAAAAGAGATAATATTAACCTTAGAAATAAAATTAGCCTCTCTGTACTGTGAGAGGGTCAGCAGTATTCTGCTGCTTTACTTTGGCTGGGATAGTAAACACCCGCAAAGTGGTGACTGCCAGAAAAAAGAAAGAGATAATTTGAAAACATTACCAAGCAAGAGTTAGGAGATGTTTTGTACTGACCACTGATTTATGTTGCTGATCACATCTCTCAGGTAGGTGTATTTGCTTCCTAGCAAGTTTTCACTGTAAAAGCATTAAGGTCTCTCTCTCTTGCTCGCCTGCAAACATTTATTTGTGTGAGTAGTTTCAGTGACATGTATTTGTAAAGTGTCTTGTATTAAAGACCTTTTGATAATTGATTATATTTTTTTGCAGGGATGTATTTTATGGTAATCACATTCCATGTTTTTAAAAGCATTTATTTAGTGTGAAACTGTTACAGAGCACTTTCAGGATACGCTGTCTTCCTGATAACAAATGTCCCCTGAAATGAGAATGAGCTTTTCTTAATTTAAAATTTCAGTGTTGGGATTATTTTTTATTAATACAGCTATTTAATAATCTTTTCCAAGTAGTTTCATATTTTCAAGGTCAAGATTTTTTAAAAGGACTAATGGGACCCAAATTTCTTTCACTTCCATCAGACCAACTGTGATGAAGTAATGATGCTGTGCAAGTTGGCATTGGAACAACAAATTATACATCAGCCAGGATTCATCAGCTAGGGCACATGATTTTTTCCCTGTGTGCACTATGACTGTATGCCTAATGAAATGCCTATTTTTATTGTGTGTGGTCCAGCTTCAGAATAATAATCATCCTTGAAGATTAAATTAATGAAAAATCAATTTAGCAATCAAATATATCAGCCATAGTGGGTGGCTGAGTTAAGAAAGTATTATAAGCAGAATATAATTTGTTCAGCCATATAGGCAGTTGTTGAATTTTTTATTCGGCCATCAATTACTGCAAAATGGTTAGCTGAAGCTGCAGTTAAATAATGGTTGCAAACTGTACTGTTAGAGCACAGTCACATGTGGAAACAGCTGTAGTTATATTAAAAATGACCATCCCTGCTGTCTGCTACTGCTTTTCCTAATGAGGTAGACCTCAGAAGGTGTTTTTATCACACCCTGCCTCGGCAAGTCAGTGTCAGCCACCACCAAGCCCTTTTTCAGAGTAAGAGCCCTCATGAGGGCCACTGTGGTGTCTCCCTATGGGTTTGTAACTCCCAGCAGGGTGGCAGCAAGCAGCTAAGGCTGGTCACGTCTTGCACTGCTCCTGCTCTGCCTGCTGCATGGGTTTGTCTGTGAGCATCGGCTTTTGCTCAAAATGGATTAGTTGTCCTTAACTTCTTTCATGGTCATACATTTATAACAGCATGCTTCATGCCTCTATGCAAAGAGGAGTAAGTTTTATCTGTAGTCCACTTGGAGTACTGCACAGAGTTATGGTGTCCCCAACATAAGAAGGATATGGAACTGTTGGAGCAAGTCCAGAAAAGGGCCACAGAGGAGGGCACAAGGGGGCTGGAGCACTTCCCATACAAAGACAGGCTGAGAAAGTTGGGGCTGTTCAGCCTGGAGAAGAGAAGGCTGCGTGGAGACCTCATAGCAGCCTTCCAGTATTTGAAGGGGGCCTACAAGGATGCTGGGAAGGGACTCTTCATCAGGGACTGTAGTGACAGAACAAGGGGTAATGGGTTCAAAATTGATCAGGGGAGATCTAGGTTAAATATAAGGAAGAAGTTCTTTGCTGTGAGAGTGGTGAGACACTGGAAGAGGTTGCTCAAGTGCCGTGGTTTAAACCCAGTCACACAGTCTCTCACTCACTGCCCCCACTTCCTCCCTCAGCTCCTGGAGGGGTGGGAAGGAGAATCGAAAGAATGTAACTCCCACGGGCTGAGATAAGAACAGCCCAGTAACTAAGGTATAACACAAACCACTGCTGCTACCACCAA